>OMKQ01017516.1:1800-19199 GCA_900302335.1 Phycis phycis
GGGGGAACATTCACTCTGTGATACTAACGTGGGGAATTCCCACATCACCCCACAGAACCTGGTATGTGTCCAACTGCACGGTCTGGTTCAGATTGACGAGCGCAACACAAATCTCATCTTTGTTTACACGCATGCAGCACATTTGACTTCCAAGCAAGCGCATGTTGTGCATCAGCACACAAGTGATCAGGAGAAAATAGTAGACCACGTGATATTTAAAACAACACGTTGTGTTTCAGACGATATGTCTGCGTTGATTATATACGACTCACATGTCTGGTGTTGGACCTCTTTCATTGTAGGATTTGACGTAGCATACACGTTAAAAAAAAAAAAAAAAAAAAGCAGCTGGACATTCATGATCCATGAACTACTGTGGTAGTACGAGATGTTTCAAATATTGTAGGCCTACACGTTACACAAGACGTCTACATACTCATGTTTGTATAATTTCCAACAAGGGCAAGTGCCGTCAAAACGCCTTTACAGTCGGCCTCAGATTGCATTGCCAGTTATTCGCTGATTGCAACGTCTCAATCTTTAGTGATTCATACTGAATCAACGTATTGAGTTTTTATCGTGCCAATTCAACTCGCCTGACTGCTACACGCGTTGTGTGCGCGTGTGTGCGTGTGCGTGCGTGCGCGTGTGTGTGCGCGAGTGTGTGTGTGTGTGTGCATGTGTCTGTGTGTGTGTGTGTGCCTTGGATTATAACCTACTGCTGGGGGATTTCCTCTACCGCATAGATCTCTTTTTTTCTCCTTTCCTCTTTTAACTCAGAGATGGCCTGACAGCAGCTGTGCTCAGAAAAAAAGGACGCAGCGAGCCGAGACTCAGAACAGAGCAGAACAAAGGAGAACGGAGCGGAGCAGAGCGAGGGGTCCTGCGCACAATCTGTTGAATAGTTTACTGACACACACACACACACACACACACACACACACACACACACACACACACACACACACACACACACACACACACACACACACACACACACACACACACACACACACACACACACAGACAGATGTTCTGCTGCTTAGGAACTCAAACCGTGAGTTCCGAGCAGTGAAATAACAGTGAGATCTTGAGCAGTGCATTGTATTTTAGCATGGAGATGAGTTCTTCTGAACACAATAAAAAAAAAGTATCATCATTCCTGGGGTCTGTTTGTCCCAAACTGATTGTTTGTTATACACATCAAATTATGACAACATTACTAGCACACATGATTACATTCTTCACTTCCTGCCTAGATATTAGATAACTCATAACTTATGTGCAACAATGGCCAACTTTATTAAAAAGTCAGCAATTGTTTTTTTTTTATTAGTTAGTTATGGGAAGTTTATGTAGTTTAGAAGTTTTCATTAACATCGGGGAGTTTCCTAATCCTGTGTTTTCCCATCGCTATTCCGCCCCTACTTCCAACAGCAACAGCGTTACTAATACCCCGTTCACTCAGGGGCGGGCCTCTGGGAAGCAGCCAGCTTCGCCATTGGTGGAAAAAAAAGGAATCTCAACCCGTGTCCTTGTGGATCTGACCCGTGACCACTACTGGGTCAGAGCCCACCCGACACAACCTGGCGTGTGTACAAAAAGTGGGGACAAAGAGGAAGCTCTTTCGGTACATTAAGAATTATAATGATAAATGTCATTCATTTAGTATCCTTTAACCCCACCGGAGAACATTTTGTGGATGATCCATTCGGTGACAGAGCGCGATCAGCCGCACAAGAATAAGAATAAATACACACCCATAAACACGTACATCTGTATTCTGCCAGTGTAAATACACTTTAAATAACCAACCACCCATCCACGCTATGCTGAGCAACACTATGGAACTAACAGATGGCGATCGACACCTGGTCTGCTCGGTACAGGCTGTCTTGACATGACTTCAATCGGGTTTGAATGGGATCACACTGCTTATCTGTAAAGTGATATACGTCATGTAAAGTCGACCAGCCAGCACCCCAGGCTAATTACTCCCATGTAGACCAAAGATACAGTTACATGGTTCGCAACATTATACACCCAAACTGTGTTTCCAAGGTATTTATACAAAAATAAAGGCCTAATCAGATCATGACATCAATATCAAAGATAATCAATAGCACCACAAAAAGGGGAACACAACAACTTTCTTTTTTCTCATTATTTTAATCCAGGTCCAGATTAAAATGAATCAGTACACGTATGTAGGTGCTAATGCTCCCTCACATTTCTAGCAACCGTCCAACATATTCCACACCACATTTAGCCAAGCACTTTTTTCGGCAGCTCCATATCTTTTACAAATAAAAATTTGAAACGCATGAAAAGGCTTGTACTAAAATGAACATTGCTAGTGTGTAGATAGGCTAGCGGAAAACCCTGAAATACAATCATTCACCAGGGACATTGGCAAAGGAGAGGCAGCGGTGTTTAAGGCAAACAACAACATGTCGAAGGGGGGGGGGCTCTTCCTGGGGCCTCCAACGGACCTCACTGGCCTCAGTCCTCTCCTCCGCAGAGCAACAGCAGGGTCTTACGGTAGTCCCCTGAAGTATCGCCCTGAGGACGGGAAGAGGAAGTGGCGGAAATAACAATTACAGGAACGTTTCATTATTTAGTTGGAGACATTTATAGGCCCCGATGAGGATGTTGTGCCTTTGATAACTCTTTAACATGTAACATGTAGATGGGATTTATTTCTTGGCTAACCCGGGAAATGTCCAATAAATAAAGATTTAGATTGTGCGTAGATACGTATGCATATCAATTATTCTTCGTAAATGTTTTTATTTTTCTGAGAAACATTTACTTGATTAGTGTGGTTATGAACAAGGAAGCGAGAGAACAACTTTGAAATATGGATAGGAATCTTTAACACGCCCAAAAATAACACACATTTAGAAAAACACAGTGTTAGTGAAAGACCTGACCGCTCCTTAAATCAACATCAAAATATTTTAATCAACAGTGAATGCGTCATAGTTCATAGGCTGGAGTAAGTGTGATATATACGAATTTTTGCAGAGCAACTTATTTTCATTGTACGCTATGTATCGCAGGACATCTTTGTTGATTGACGAATTAAACATGAGATATAACAGGCTATAACAGGTTATCACATATGACAGCCCACGGTTTCCAGGGTACTTTCATCTGCAAGCGAACGCTGTGCTGCTATTGGACGCTTCCTGTCTCAATGGGAGGCACCCAGTGACACAGCGGATAGAGGAAGTTGAGTGCAGAAGGGAAATTCCTAAACAGATGTGTTCTGCTTGCACAGTAATAGTGTGGTAAGGTGAACGATATGTAGTGTAAAAGGTAACAGAAGTTCTCAAATGTACGCGTGCTGCGTCGCCTAGATTATGGTTTCCCCATAATCTATGACGTAGGACTCGGCAATTGTTAGAGATAATGAAAATGTCTCAGGTTTGAATGCGCAAATTATTATTATGCAGTTAAGCCTACATAGGCCTATTATTGTAAATTTGTCATTCTAGGAGTCATCGTTAAAGTGCATTATGATAAAATACCCTTGATGCAGCATTCTGGCCGCTTATTTGGGCCTAGTCTGCTGCCATGACCCAAAGTAGGGAAACCACTGCTAAACAAATTAAAAACCAACACGCATAGAACAACAAGACCCCACAGAAAGCTCCCTTACCGAGACAGCACAGGCATGCGCGCGGAAACACCACAAGCCACACAGAGGGGGTTAATGGACAAAATGTTTAACTTACAACCATGGTTTCTACCTGGATGAAATCATGCAGGGAGTCATCCTGAGTTTCCTTGAACTCCTTGCGAATGTTAAAGAGGTCCACCTCGCTCCGGGACACCATGATGCGGATTAGGGCCCGGTCGTCGGTGCCAAGGCCCTGCAGAGGAAAACCCACACGCATCAGCGCCGCCCGGCAGCTTTAGTCACACAGCACCCCTCTGACACAGAGGGGTATTCAGAGCTTCAGGCCGGAATCACATTTTAAAGACAATTCAAGGGCAGGATATTCAATTCACAGTAATTCATTAAAAAGACCCCCCCCCCCCCAAAAAAAAAGATAGGCGAGTGCTTAGGAACCAAAACCTTCTAAAACTCTTCTAAAACCCAAAAAGGGTTTTAGAAGAGTTAAGTTAAAGATAGAGTGTTGTATGCATGTGTGAACAAAAACAGTTGAGCTGACTTTGTGTGTCTTCGTGTGTCTTTGGTTTAAAAAACCAGACGGGATGAAAGAATTCACCTTCATGGCTTTGTACAGGCGGTCAGCGAAGTAGGACGGCTGGTTTTTCACACTGCAGACTGGCAGAGGAAACGGGGTTGTGACAGGAAGAGCCGGGGGTTAGCGCAGTGTGGCTCGACACATCACGGTCACACAACGCGGAGACGCACCGCGCGGGCTGGGCCCGCTTCAGACCGCACTCACCGATGGCGTAAAAGGCGTTCCTCACGTCGCCGGACATCTCCTTCTTGATGATCTGCTCGATGTCTTTGTTGGTGTACCGGACAAACTCCTGCATTACTGTGCAGGGGAAAGGGTGCCAACAACCGCTCTGTGAGTTGAAATGCACACGCAGCAGCAGGTGCTTCACCCGGGTCAGGCGTAGGTTTTAGGTTATTTTACTTTCTGAGAGTTCATGAGCCTCGGGGCTGTGCGGAGGCTGTACGCTCTCCTGTTTGTGTCAATTCGTGGTTTGTTTTCTGTAAAGTTTTCTTTTTCGAATGAATTTTATACAAAAAGAAGAAACGAAGAAGAAAGTCGATGAGGTCAGACCTCTGGAGCCACCGGCGGGCAGGAGGGGGAGGCAGAGTCCCAGGTTGGACTATACTCAGTATAACTTATACACCAGTATAACGTACATACCAAGTACAACTTATATACCAGTATAACTTATATACCAGTATAACTTATGTACCAGTATAACCTATATACCAAGTACAACTTCTATACTCAGTGTAACTTATGCTTGATGTTTGAACCTGGCAGGTCTGAGGGAGTAGTGGTGTAGGAGTAGGGAACAGGCATGGGGAAGTGAACCTGGCAGGTCTGAGGCGGTAGTGGTGTAGGGGTAGGGAACAGGCATGGGGAAGTGAACCTGGCAGGTCTGAGGGGGTAGTGGTGTAGGGGTAGGGAACAGGCATGGGGAAGCGAGGCTCCTCCTCACCTCTCCTGAGATGAGGGAAACTCCTGGTGCACAGAATGCTCATGAACTTCATCTCCATGTCATCAGAATCAGCGTTACAAGCATCTGCAAGCTCCTGTCGGGTTAAAGAAGGACCAATTATTATATATATTATATTATATATATATATATAGGGTTATTATTCTAACAAAGGGGTTATGTGGTACTATTAGTAGAGTTATTATTAGAGTATTTTATTGCTCCCCGAGGGAAATATTCAACAGTAGAACAGTATTATATAGAAAAATGAATGGATGAAAATACAGACAGCTTAAGTACACTATATCAGAATTCATTTAATGTTGAATGCTGCACTGAATGTGAATTGAATCAACAGCTGACCTGAGCGTCGGCGTCGGCTCTCTCCAAGTCTGCCGGGCCCTCCTCTCGTGCGCCCTGGACAGAACCACGACATCACTTCTACAGACATTTGGACTATTTTGAAGTGCAACATGCAATCAAGACAATTAACTGAGCGCGGTTCTCCAACAAATTGCTACTCTTTACCTGCACCAGAGAAACTAGGATGCGGCAGAAATGGCCTGATGTGTCTGACTGGATGTCTCCCTCCAAACTCTTCTTGTAGGCTGCAACACACCCACCACCCCCACGGTCACCAGCGCTGATTATTGGGCTTCAAGGTGTAATCATCTGTGTTTGTGTTCGTGAATGAAGGCCGGTGACCTCACCACTCTGGTAGGCAGCGGTCATGGCATGGATCTGCTCATTACTCCTGGTGACCAAGATCTCAATCAGAGCGTGTTCGTCTGTTCCGACGCCCTGGAGAAAACGGTGGCGAGAAATATGTTTGGGGCGCGTTTTGCACGAGAAGAAGTGCACTACTACTGTATGCATTACTGTTATTCTTAAATGAATTGTTCAACATTACATATATTATCAGGAAGCCTTAAAAACACTTTGAACACTGTGGTAAAATAAAAAGGGTAGGACTGTAAACCGTCCAAAACCCCCTAAATTCAAATCCAGGAACTCAAACCTAGCACATGTAGGACTGTACACCACATCTAACTGCCTACCCAGTGGGAGGCTGACATGATAATTGGCCCAATTAAACAAAACAATCTCTGACTACTGTTGCTGCTGTCGCCTGACTACTGTTGCTCCTGTCCCAGTACCTCGATGGCTTTCCGCATCATTTTGGCATCAAACTCTGCGGGCGACAGCATCAGTCCAATGATCAGCCTCTCCAGGTTCTTGGAGAGCTCAGACTTGAGGTCCTTCATCAAGTCCTACGCAGAGAGAGAGGGTGACCACAGTCACTACAGGAGTGTAACGCAACAATGCACGATCACAACGTGATCACATCAACCCTCTCTATCGACTGAGTAAGCATCTGGACGACGTAACATGGCATGATCAACATACTTTTGGTCTCGTTTTCAAATCACACTCACTCACCCTCCCCAGCAGAGACTTGAAGGTCTGTCTGATCACTTGTCTTTGGGGATTGCTTCTACGCGCAACAATGTCAATGATGGCGTCTTCGTCCGTCCCTGTGGACACAGAGGTTATCCAATTGATGAACACTTAACACTTATTATGATAATTAATAACAATACACAAAGGGATATCTTCTGTTCTGTTGCATACCAAATCCTTTCATGGCTTTTCTCAGAGCCTGTGCGTCGGCCGTGGGATCAAAATTGTCTGTGGGCCAAACGGTGGGCCTCAGCTTAAGGAGGAGGAAGACAATTATCAGAATTCAGAGACAGACAACACGTGAAAAGTGTTTTACGACATCCCTAATCCCGTTAGTTAGTGAAGAGTTGGTATTAGTAGCTGTGTAGAGAGAATTCCACATGCAAATATCTGCAGAAAACATGCGTGAGCTCAACGCCTTGAAAGCAGCACTACCACAACTAAAGATGTCCCGTCAGTATCGGGGTTTTCGTGTTTCGCAAGAGCAGAAAAACCTCAGACTGTTTCCACTCTTGACAAACTGCTCCTTGTTGGGTTTCAAGGCCATGACTCCATCGACACAACGAGCACCAGCGTGTATTAGCAACAGTCGGTAAAGAAAGCCGTTTTGTTAATCAAAATGCCGCGCCCTCATCTGAAGGGACATTTGCTGTGGCCTTGAACCCTGCGTGGGTCTGCTGCAAGGAGGGGGCTTGAGGGAAATATGCTGGGGCCATCAACACGGAGACAAAGATGTCACTGTGCTGTCACAACAATGCTGCCACGAGCAAACATTTTAGGGCACTGAGCAGTAGGCAGTAGGTAGCTAATGCCAATGAGTTTTGCAGGAACAGCAGAAAGAAATTACGATTACAGATGCATGCCATTGCCAAGCCAAGCTCAATGACACGTCTACAGAGGGAGAGAGACAGGGCCAACCTGGACTTTGGTCATGGCACTTAATTCCCACATCTTGTAAGCTATCTGAGCAGCTTCTGGGAAGAACTCCCCAGCTAAGCTGTAGAGACCAATGTGATAGCAAACGTCAAAGTAGCACACTCAACACAGCCAACACACCCCCAGGGAGTGAGCCGAGTTAAACATCTTGTCAGATTTATGAACAAATTGAATGACCCCAGTATTTATTTAGTACAATAACCAAGGATAAGTTCTACAGCCCTGCTATCAAGTCTAGAGCACGCTTCCCACTTTTGGAAGCGAGGCTGTCTCTATCTCTATTACAGTGAATTGTCAGACACGGTACAATGTGTGATAAGTGGGGGTTTGGTGCCACCGTGTGGCCACTAGAACGCTGTCACTTACTCATCGTCTCCGCCGCACAGTTGGAGAAGTGTCCTCTTGTAGTCTCCTGAAGTGTCCTCCTGATATGATAACGCAAAACACATGACACATTCAGCACGTAGCTATTTAAATGAAACATATATATAGGAAAAGAGAACTTGAGGATTTATCCCTATATCACAACTCTTCTCCGTTTTGGCACCGCAGTGGTGGAACGAGCTCCCTGCCAATGTCAGGACTGCAGAGTCACTCCCCATCTTCCAGAAGAGACTCAAGACTCACTTGTTCAGAGTTCACCTGAACCCTGCATAACATCCATCCTCTTAAAAAAAAACAACCTACCCTCATGCTCTTATTTGTTGTACGTCTTAGCACTTTGATTGCTCTTTGTAACTTGGCACTTAGTCAGAGATGTTGTGTACTAGCACTACTAGCACAACTAGCACAACAACATAGCACAACAACATAGCCCAACATCTCTGACAATGGTTAACCTAGCAATTGAAATGCTTGAAACTTGTTCTGGTAACTTTCTTACTGTATTAGCAGCAATGAAATGTTTCACCTTCTTATGACAAATGTACTCTTTGTAAGTCGCTTTGGATAAAAGCGTCTGCTAAATGCCCTAAATGTAAATGATCCTCACATCTCAACCGCTTATCTATCCTTCGCTCCAACCGCAAAAATAAAGGTGATCACGCCTGTGCTGTTCTAGCCCGACCCTCTGGACCAATCCTTCCTAATCTATCAGATTTCTATAGGTCTTCATACCTGTCTTCTCTTTTAGTTGTTGTTAGTTGCTGTTTGCTCTCGTCATGCTGTGTATTTATTTTAACTTGTTTTTACAATGTTTATTTATTCACTTGCTTTTGTGTGTGTGTATGGGAGTACTTTTAAGTACTTTGTACCTGTGGTTGTCTTAAAAAGTGCTATATAAACTACAAAATGTAATTCTACGTGAGGAATTACTTGTACATAGGAATGACCGTAATCATTGGAATAAATTTAGTTGGGGTGGGGATCGAACCGCCAACCCTCTGGTTGTGGAACACATGCTCTCCCCACTGAGCTACGCCGCCCAGTTGACCGCTGGAAAGCAAATAGTGGAGTCAAACGTAACAATGTAAAGCTAGGCTCAACGTTATCTCTATGGGAGTTTCTTGCATTTTTTGATTGCAAATATCTCAAAAAGACAAATACATAGCACAGCTATACGTGAGTAGACCTTTGCAATACAGTTTGAATTAAATCTCGAGGTTCATTCCTTTATCCTCCATTAATTGCAGAAATTTGGTGTGAAGAAGAATAATATGACAAAAAGCGATATCTAGATTGTGTATTCCTATGCACAATAATAATGCTTTACTTGCTTACTAATATAGACTGGAGGCATGATACAGCATACAACTTTGTCATCCCATGTATAATTGGATCAAATATATATATTCAAAATGGACCACGAAATGTATGTGTGTGCATTACAGTGAGGGGTAATAGCTGTGGCCATTTGTTCATTGTTTGCATACAAATACTCACTATGGAGAACATTCCCATTGTCAAAACTGGAGGGCAAAGTTAGGGGTCAGATACAGTGACGCAGCAGCTGTAGCTTTCTGTGTAGAGTCAACCAAACTCAACTTCTAAACTAAAAATTAAATAACAGATAAAATAAAATAATAACAGATAAAATGCGTAAGGGATCAAATGTCATCGACACCACTGACATTGGTTGAATGGCATTTAGTGGAATTGACTTGACTGTGACTGCCTCTGTATGAGCAATCCCAGCCATTTCTGACCAAAAAGGGCACCGATTCCCGATTGGTTCGGGGGAATACATATCGCCAGTCAATCACAGCAGCATGACTGCAACACTTCTCAACTGCGGTGAAATTCAGGTAGCAGAGACGCAGGGGGATATTTGTTTGGTCCTTCAGTTTCAAGATCTTGCTCTCGTCTGCTCTCTCTCTCTCTCTGTACAACTCTGGAATCTGACCGACCGAAGCTTTACCTCAGAATCTTACCATGGCTGCCACTGCTGCTGCTGGTCTCCCCCCCCCGTGGGTCAGTTGCGTCCTTGCCGTCGAGAGAGGAAGAAGAGTGGCAGCAGGTTGAGGGCGGGCCGGTGCTCCTGCACACCCAGGGCCACCAGGGCCCCGGCTAGCAGAGAGCCCACCCTGGGCAACAGAGGGGGCCGTGCCTCCATCACCTGGATGTGGAACATTTCACCATGAGCTACGCAAGGAATGAATACGACTGTTTGGGAAGTTTCCCTACATATAAACAAGGTTTCAAAACAACGGCGATCTTTGCGTGATACGTCGAGTGGCTTTTGATCACAGCACTGCTTACATCACAACACATGACACCAATACCAATATCTAATCTGCACTCTGTCATATAATTTTATAATATTCGGTGTGCGTTATTCTCAGTCGCACTGCTAAAGTAATACGTGCAATTCAAATGTCAACTAATTTTTATATGATACTTAAACCTGCTATACTGCCGCTATTTAATCAATAACAAAATATGTGGACTAGAATGTTTCATAGCATAAAATGAGCCCATCCAGTCAATCCATTAACGTAATTTTTCTTCTTTTAATTGTAATTTTACCTTTATATGTCAGCAATCTCGTCAAAGTAGTTGAGTACATTAACTCACTTTAATGTGGTGTACAATCTTATTTAGACAATCTTAACGGATGGCAACATACCTTTTCAACCTTGTGACAGCGTATGAGTCCATCGTGCCCAATGTAGAAAGTCGAGAATGCATCATATGACCTGCGTTTGTTAGTAATAGGAATAATTGTAAGCCATCGACCAAATACAAATGTATTGTGTACGTGAAGCCCATGAGCAAGATGATGGCATCGAACATCAGTGAACCCAGGGGGTTTCAAATATAAATAAAATGTGTGATGTCTGTTGTTTCTGCAGCTTTTAGTAAAACATTTTTTTTATTATAACCTGTATAGCTGGGACTTGTCCTTCCGGTAGAAGCGAAGCCACAGGCTGTGGAAAGGCAGTCCGTTGACCCTCCAGCGAGCCTTGATGGTGCCGTCCTCTGTGTGCTTGGTCAGCTTAAGCACCTCAAGCCGAGTGTCTGCGTAGTAACACAGGCACAGCAGCCGCCACAGGGAGAGCACCAGCTGGTACGTCAGGCGGCCTCTGACAGACAGACAGACAGACAGACAGAGAGGCAAGACTTTGTTTTTTACAACACAAGGAGCATGTTGGGTTTACAATAGGATCACATATCATGGAGGGACTCAATGTGGAAAATATGGGCTGAAATAATGATTGTTTTTGTGCACGACATTAATGATCACTTCATATAGCCAAGGACTAGGGTATGATTTTTGATTTCCAAATTCTAATATCAACCTATAGCCTGGTATTGAAATTCAATGAGAATATCAGTCATTTTTTTGACAAAGGAATCAGAAATTAATCATGAATTGTAAATGAAAATGTAATCATTAGGTAGGTAAGTATATGTACCTCGTGTGGGAATTGGTAAGACCATTAATGAATTCCATATCACTGGAATACATGCTGTAGTCATGGCTCTTCAGGAAGAAATTTGGAAGCTGCAACACAAATGATCTCGATATTACATTTCATGGAATCGCTGCTACATAGATTATCCAACACTATCCATACTCAATCAGATATGTGCTAAACCATTGCTTCAGAGTGCAATCCTTTCAGTTGCTATATTATGATTCTATGATCAAATTGCTATCATCGCTATGGCAACAACAACAAATGTCTGTGTCACGAAAAGAGTACATCGTACCCTTACCTGTATTCTAAGTCTTTCATACATCAAGGCCAACTTCTCTTCCTCCTCACCCCCTCCTACATCAGCATTCCCCTCGGCTCTCTCCGTGTGGCTACACAGGAAGGTGGACAGTGACAGAGGGTGCTCCAGTGGCTTGCTCTCCAGCTCAATGGCCTGTCCACGTTCCATCCTGGCGGCCGTGGGGGAGCTGACCACCGCTGCAGGGTCCGTACCCGGGCAGTGAAAGCAGTAAAACACGGATCCGTGCACAAAGGGCGCCGGACACCTTTCCACCTGGAAAAGGTTCCGAAAGGTGTTGTGCTCCCGCTCAGGGTTCGCCTTGTCCTCGTCACTGGTCCCGCCCCCCGCCCGCATCACCACACTGATGTCGTCCTCGCGGCTGCCATCCACTGTGGTCAGAATGAAGGGGAGCTCTGTGGGTCTGGGGACACCCGAGGTGAGGAGCTCCCCGAGCTTGGCCTGTCCGAACAGGGGGATCTCCACCAGGGTGGGCTGTCCGCCGGGCTCCCGTGCTCGCACCAGTACACAGACGCTGAGCGAGTCCTCCCATTCTGCCTCCAGGCAGCCAGTCTTGTGCGGCTGGCTGGCAGGGAGGATTGGGTTAGAGAGGACCGGCTGCTTGACGGCCTGATACCTCAGACCATGCGGGGGAGAGAGAGCCCGCGACGCGCTGTTAAGGGGTCTGGTCTGTCCAACCCACTGCCAGACCACCGCCTGGGGAGAATCCAAACATAGTGGCTATAAGGTTAATTTCAAAACGTGAAATATTAAATTATATTGTCAAATGTGTACAACTGTAACTGCAAATGAATGAGTTATTGTAATAATACACTCTGTAAAGCCTAGCACTATTATGAGAATATAAAAACAAAACTAAAACTAAATTCTACGAACAAGCGCATACCTACCTGTGTAAGACTGCACTGCAGATTCTTGATGGGTGGTCGTTTGCCATTGCTCCTGACACAACCCACCCAGAAGGCGGTACCCCCTCTGCACACAGCCATTCAGGACAGGGGCAGAGGCTACCTCAATTACCAATTGAACATCACCCCCACACAAAATAGCCAGACCAGTTATGAGGTGACTGTGTAGTTTGTGTTGGCTACAACTACTGGCAATGCATCAATCAGATTGGGCGTAGAGACCTGGGAAGTCACAAATAAGAAAGTGGGTCTCAAAGAGAGCTCAAACAGTGTGAACATTGAAAACATCAAGTAGAAAGCACATCCCTACAGTGGTCAATAATATCCTTATAATATACTCTGTGCAACTGCAGATCATTAAGAAAATATTTATCTGTAGTACTTTGTACGTTTTGTTGGTCCAGCTAGATGTAGTCTGCTAAATCTTTATACGCCTGGAATATATGTATTCTATTATTGTTGAATGGAAATCTAATTGGATGAATTTGTGACTGAATTGCACGAAAATTCAGTAGTCCGGAGTGTTCTACTTAATTATAGACCATCGGTTCCATCGAACTATTGCATTACAGTGGAGGGTTTGCACCGCCACGAATTATACCAGTAGCACATGACAGGCAGAACGTGAATGAAAGAAAGACCACAAGCTCATAATCAATGGCTGGGACAAAACACACAGTGAACCAGACAGCACTACACTAGCAAGCTTTTACCACATGATAACACAGCTAAAAGCCAATTCGTGATCTCATCCACACTGGATTCACTTTACATTAGCAATACATCGTTAATTTCACCTGGTTGACCATGGCAACACGATGTGCTGCAGCTTTGAGATGCAACACAGGCAAGATACTTTAATAACATTCGTAATTATTTAAATACAATTATAAATCAATGATGGAAATAGTATAACTCTTCCCAAAACAAAATGCAACCAGTTCATCAACTGGATTGATCGATCAGAAAGAGAAATATCGCTGCATTGCGATAGTTTTGGATACCCCCCCCCAAAAAAAACCGTATGAGTGACAGTGAACCCTCCAGAAATAGCTTACCGTAAGGATGACAGGCTAGTCACACCGCCTTACATGTTGTTAGCAGCCCTAAGTTAATAGAGGCTAAGCTAGCTGAAGTTCCCTATAAAGGCTAAGCAATGTATACAATGTAATGTCACCTTCATTTTTTTCCCCCTAGATAACGATGCTACGTTTAACGCAATAATGACACGAACACGTCGCTAAGATTGTATATATAGCTATGTATACCCACATTAAGTTCACAAATGTCATTCCATTCCTCAATGCCCTTGTCCAGGTCCACACGTCTCACGTTAGTGTAGCGTAGGAGCGTTTCCACGAATACCGCCCGACTGAAACACTTGGTAGATGGTCCAAAATATGATGAATGATTTTGAAGGACATGTAAACATGGACTTTCTTGTGACCTTAAAAATATCACTCTCTTTGGAGTACATCTAGGAGCGATTCCCTTTTAAGAACAAAAATGTGAAACATTCGCTGGGGTTATGTACCCATAACCAGAAAGCAACATAACCGTTTCTCAAAATCGACTTAAGTATATCTGATTTTACTTTTATCTAAAATCTTGAATTGACCACGGCAGTCTTGTTAGTTCGGTCATAGATCCATGCAAGATATCGATTTGGTGTTGTAGACCAATGAGCCCTCTGGGTGGCGCTGTACAGCCCGGTAGTATGAATGAAGCGACCAATGACAGCTGCCGCTCGTTCAGCGTCATCAACCGAGGGGAAACCAGGCCGCATGACATGTGTGGCTACTGAGCTGTCCCTCACTGTCTGAAAATTCAACATATTTGGCCTCTCAAAGAAAGTACAATGCCCAAAAAAGCGAAAGAAGGGGCAATATGGGAAGGCGAAGACGTCTCATCCGCAGCAGGCGAGCAATATTATAATTAAAATCCCCTGTCTAGCGTGACTCCTAGAATGCTAACATAATTCAGTTTTTTGGGTAATGCTAATCGCTAGCAAGTTTATCGTTCATAATATGAGACTTGAATATTACGATCGGGCAATTCTGACAGTTTTCTCTGAGGAAGAATATAACAATGCATTTAAATATACTGGCCTATAGAGCCATCTCAAATAGCACAGGCATTTGTCTATTCAGGAGGAGCTGATGCAATGCTATTGTATTCATTGTAACGTGTGTATGACTGTTTCATCTGAGGCTGAAAAATAGGTATATTTTTTATTTTAGCGAGTCCATTTAGTCTTAAGTTCGAACTTGACGATAGGTGTGTATGAGCCATGTGTATTTGAGTTTGGTGTTTAGACTAAACTAGTTGTTGGTAGCTGCCACTGATATCTGTGCTTCAATCGCAAATAACTGAGCTCACACTTGCTTTTGGCAATTTAGCCCCAGAAAAAACTGTGAAGAAAGGGAAGAAAGACAAAAAGGGGAAAAAGAGTGTAAGTTAAAACTTTAAATGGTTCAACAAATTTATATTTTCTCATTCTTTCTCATGTTGACTGCCATGCACCGTGTGTCATCTGTGTCAATTTGAATGTGCTTCGTTTAGTTCTTTGAGGACCTTGCCACAGACGGCAAAGAAGTAGAAGCAGACGAGCCGGCTGTGAAAGAAACGCAGGGGAAGCAGGTAATGATCTGGCAATTGTCAACTGACAACTGAGAGCATTCGCCACTCAACCCAAGCATTACATCTCCTGAGAAAGGGAAAGTTATGTTCTCTGCCCTCCAAAATGACCAGAGTTCTCTGTAGACACTCACTGTACACATAGAAAGTAAGCCAAATGAAAGTCCTGAAAATGTGACTTATGTGTTTATTTGTATTTACTAATTTTTAGTTGGGCCATTTGAGACTAACTGATTCAGAGCAACATGAATGCAATAGACTTGACTTGACACATTTGAACATCAGAAAAAGAAGAAAGACCGCCGGAAAGGGCGAGGCGGTGATGGCGATGATGATGACGATGATGAGCAGATTATGACGCGGCTGAAGAAGCTGTCGACCCAGCCCAGTGATGACGACGACGATGAAGATGAACCAGGTTAATTTGACTGTTGGCGTATCATTATGACAATTTGTGATCGACTCTTTTAAAGATGCTTTACTATGTATTATTTAACCATCTTAAATTTGTCTAAAAGCTAGCTAACTAGCACGGATTGTTTTTTATTTCCCTTTAGTTCCAAGTAAGAAAGGAGGCAAGAAAAATAAGGTGCGTTGCAATGAGTCCCCATTGTGAAGTTTAGAGTTGTGTCTCTTTCCTCACAAATTAATTGAAAAGCTCCTAATTGTGTTACAGGGGGGAAATATTTTTGCTGCACTCACCCAGGGCGCCAGTGATGAGGAAGGGGGCATAGAGGACTTTGAGGACACACCATCAACCAAGGTGCTTTGATCTTTTTAATTTATACAAAGCTGTACGTTGAAACCGTCTTAATTTTTTTAAATCTTTTTTTGAGCTGGTAAATATTTATCACTTGGCAAGTCCAATACATCATTGTTGGTAATGCAAACACATCTTAGTTTTGGCAGTGACTCTTTTACCTCACGTCAACTTATTATTACTGTGATTGTTTTTTTATTTCTTTACTAACTTTTTTACGTCATTGCTTGTTTAATGAACTTTATTTAATGATGGATCCTTCCGACCCATTTTGATTTGCGATATCATCCATTGCCTAGCAAGGATTCCCAGGGTATTTTCTTTCAGGTATTTGTATTATTCCGATGGTTCTACAAATTGCCTAGTTAATAATGGGATATGGTACAACCATGTGTGTATGTGTGTGTAAACATTGTTTTCCATTGCCAAATGGCTGAAATAGATATTTACCCTTTCACACTCCTCTTTGAAGGCACTACAACTACTTGGTGTTTTAAAAGAGGATTGGGCCTATTTCTGTGTATGTGTGTGTATGTGCACTTTCGATACAGGGGGTTGAGGTGCTTTCTAAAGGAAAGAAAAGAGATAAACTTAAATCCAAGAAGGTTAAGGTGGGTGATGGAAAACATTCTCTTCCTCGTTCCGTCATTGTTTGGACTCATCATCATCATGATCATCATCATCGTCGTCGTCTTGCATTTCTACCATGTTTCTCCTACATGCTTCCAGCTGTGGCACAGGATTGCTGCACCGGCATTACTGGCACTGCAATCATGCAGAGTTAAAAATTATATTGGGTGCCCCAAATGCTATTTGTTTTATTTGAAACATGTAAATCATAGGTTCCCCCAACTGCACCCCCCTCAATTGTTAGCTTGTCATTGGAGAAACACTGTGGGAAGATACTGACAGCACCATTGTGTTCCGCTGTAGGAGAATAACACCCGCATGATGATACTGTAGGTGGCATGAGCTCATTAGCTCTCGACTAAATGTAGGAAGCATGAAGAAAAACTTTAACACAAGTGATCTAGAAAATACATATTTGACTAGAATAGATGACATTATGAATTATTATTCAGACATTATTAAATATTATTCTGAAACCAAGATTGTTACATACTGCATACTAAAAACTGTGTTTTTCGTTAACATGCATGTAATGTGTAAGCATTCTGTTTGTTGTTATGCATGCGCCAGAGCCCGTTTGGAATCCGTGATCTCACTAAAACCCGTCTGCTGGTGCATACCTGCGGCAGCCGTGCACATCAGCACCATACACGCCAACATCATAGCACATAGAAAGTGGTTCATTGAAGACCAATTCATTTGGATGTTAGATGCCGTGTGTGTGTGTGTGTGTG
>OMKQ01017590.1:2075-12520 GCA_900302335.1 Phycis phycis
GGCTGTTGCTGGGACTGGCCCTTTTGCCCTGCCCTCCAGACTGCTTGTCCTGTTTGCCACCCGGGCCTGCCGCTCCACCCGCGGAAGTGAATGGCTGCTGTCCATTGTTGCCGTTATTTCCGCTGCCGTTATTCGCGGCGCCTTGCAGGTTTAAGTTATGTGGGGCCTGACCTATGGCCTTCAGCGTAGTGGGGTTCAGGCCCTGCTGGTCGAAGCCCCGATTCAGGTTGGGTGGTCTGGGGGGCAAGGGAATGTTGATTTTAGGGGGGAACAGCCCGGCGATGGAGGCGTTGAGTCGCTCCGGGGAGAGGTTGATTTCAGACGGCTCGGTGCTCGGCGGCCGATTGGTCGGAGTGAGGGGGTGATGGTACGGCCGGGGGCTTGCCCGGTTGGGGGTCTTGGGCCTGGCGCTCTGGGAGGTAGTGGGAACACTGGGGAAGTGGATGGCGGGCGCGGGGCCTCCTTGCTGGGCCTGTGAGGGGAGCTGCTGCTGAGGACTGGCCCCCGGGTGCGGGGCCATGGGGGACTGCAGGGGGCCCTGCTTCATCATGTGCGCGGCGGGCGCCTGATTGACCATCATCTGTTGGGCTCCGTTTCCGGGCGCCATGCCCAGCTCCGGGCCCCCGGGCCGGCCCTGCATCATGTGGGCTCCACCGGGGGCCTCTTCCGTTTCGGATCCGTGGGAACCCGGCCCGGCGTCCGGGTGGGACATTCGCCGCGGCCCTCCGGCAAGCTGGACAAGGGGACAGCAGACATGGTACTCATGAGCAAAGTGCAAATCTGGGAATACAATATGGCAATGGCGTTTCCAACGCAGGTTGTTTACCTGTGCGTTCACCCCGAGAGGCCCCCCTCTCGGTTTGTCAGGTGAAGGGGGCACCCCTCCATTCCCCTGAAGGTTGATCATCACAGGCATACCGCCCTGCTGCGACACCGGCATTCTGTGGGCATCCCCTGGATTGACCATGCCCCTCGGGGGCAGCTGAGCGCCGGGAGGAATGGACATGCGGTTCTTGGCCTGTTCCTGTTGCATCTTCTGTATCATCATCATCTGCTGCTGCTGCTGCTGCTGCTGCTGTTAGTGAAATGAGGTCACAATCTCATCAAACTGGAGACCCATCAATATGCACCGTGGTGCTGCACCTTTAGAAGGGATTTAATGGTACCTGCTGTTGCTGCTGAAGGTGCGGTGGCTGAGCTTGTTGTTGTTGTTGTTGCTGCTGCTGCTGCTGTTGTTGTTGTTGCAGTTGGTGAGGATGCATTTGCGCCTGGCCTTGACCAGGAGCCTGGGTGACAGCCATCCCCTGCTGCCCCTGCATCTGCATCTGTTGCATCTGCTGCTGCTGCATCTGCTGCTGCTGCTGCTGCTGCTGCATCTGCTGCTGTAACTGCTGCTGCTGTAACTGCTGCTGCTGCTGTAAGTGCTGCATCTGTTGTTGTTGCTGTTGTTGCTGTTGCTGCTGCTGCTGCTGCTGCTGCTGCTGTTGTTGTTGTTGTTGTTGGATAAACTGCATGGGCACCTGTTGCAACACCCTCTGTTCTCCAGGTTGGGCAGGGAAGGCTAAATCATAATAGTAATAATAATAATAATAATTAAGGCACAAACTAGTAATACAATTAACAATTAAAATATGTATACATGGTGCTGAAAATACAATTACTATAAACATGACAGAATGATGCTGGAGGAAGTTGCTGATGAGTGAGTCGTACCTGCAGGCCTGTTGGCAAAATCAGGGAGTTTAGGACCGGAGGTGTCCATGACTAAGCTGTGGTCCCCAGCCATCCCAGGCAGGTCAGAGTCCTCCAGACCCGAGGCCCCATCCAGACCACTGACGGAGGCAGACAGGTTGTGATAAGATGAACATGCCGCACCACAGGGGCAGTCACCCAAAAGACATCAGGACCCAGTGTGCACGTCTTACCCGAGGCCATCGACCTGCTCTCCGGCTTTAGGTTTCTTCTTCCGTGGGGGTTTCTTCTTCTTGGGCTTGGCCTGGTTATTACCCCCTGCCCCTTGCTTTGCCCCTGGCCCAAACTGGCTGGCAGAGATGTCGCTCTGCAGCAGGTTGACCAGCAGAGGGCTGGTCAGTGTCACGTCCTTGTTCACGGGGAAGCCGCCTTGCGGTCCCACCGCCCCCGCCATTGGCATCTGCCCTTGGAACTGGGGGTTGAAGGCCATGCCGTGTCCCTGGAAGTGGCCGTTGCCCACCTGCATGTGCTGGGGAGTTCCCATCATGCCCTGCTGCTGCTGCTGCTGTCCCTGCATGTCTGGCAGCATCTGTTGGACACCCATTTCACCCGCCCCACCGTTTGGGTCGCCCAGTGGGTGCTGGTGTTGCTGGGCAGCCTGCTGCTGCTGCTGTTGTTGCTGTTGTTGTTGTTGTAACATTGCCTGTTGTTGCTTCTGCTGCTGGAGCTGCTGCTGGACCAGCAGGTGGCCAGCAGGAAGCCTCATCTGCTGCCCATGCAGACCCATCACCTGGTTGGGATTCCCAGCCATAGGAACCTGCTGCTGCTGGTTCATCTGCTGCTGCTGCTGCTGCTGCTGCTGCTGCTGTAGTTGTTGTTGTTGCTGCTGTAACTGCTGCTGCTGTTGTTGCATTTGTTGCTGTTGTAACTGGTGTTGCTGCTGCTGCTGTAACTGCTGCTGCTGGAGTTGAGCCATTTGCTGTTGTTGTTGTTGTTGTTGTTGCTGTTGTTGTTGTTGTTGCTGCTGTTGCTGTTGTTGTTGCTGTTGTTGCTGTTGTTGTTGTTGTTGTTGTTGTTGTTGTTGTTGTGGGGTCATGTGCTGCTGCTGCTGGCTGACCTGGCCCTGGAAGGGAACCATGTTTCCGGGGACATTTGGTGAAGGGCCCCGCATCATCTGGCCAGGCATGACCCCCACCGGGACCTTACCCACAAACGCCTGCTTGGCCCCCTGCATCTGGCTGGGGACCATTTGTTCCATCATAGTGTTCTGTTGTTGTTGTTGGTGTTGCTGCTGCTGCTGCTGTTGTTGCTGTTGTTGTTGTTGCTGCTGTTGTTGTTGCTGTTGTTGCTGTTGCTGTTGCTGTTGCTGTTGCTGTAGCAGCATGGCCTGGTGCCCCTGGCCTCCAACCATCTGACCCTGCCCATGCATCACCCCCTGGCCTTGTTGAGGCATCAACTGCTTGGGTGGGGTCATCCCTCCTCTCTGCCCCTGGCTGAGGGGCCTGGAGAGGACCGTCTGACCTCCACCCTGGCCTTGACCCATCTGGCTGGGGGAGGAGGACACGGGCTGGGCCTGATGCTGGAGGCCCATCATCTGGGTTTGGAGGCCAGGTTGCGTCTGGCCTATACTGGCGCCGGCGGCGGCCCCGGGGGTTTGAGCGCCCGGTGCACCCATGACGTTAGCTTGGGCATGAGGTGGTCCCTGCATGGTGTTGGGGGCAACAGCAGAGGGCTGAGAACCTATTTGGAAAAACACAAACAAAAGAAAAACGTTTTGCAAGCAATGTTCAGGTTGTTTGTACCAAGAGTCATCACTATAAATATATATATATAATATTTAAAGCCAGGGTAGACAATTTTCATGATTGTTGAAATTCTCATTACAACCAAAAAAAAAATCAAATGCTCTGATAAAGGAAAAATCATGAAAGTCTGGTATCTGTGTCTGTAATAATCATTGATTTTGCCCCAATGAGTTGATTGGATGACCTACGTAGCTCTGCTTTAAGGGGCTGTATGTAAGATTTGTACAGCGAGAGCAGAAATGTTAAGAGAGACAGATTTTGAATCGTTCCCTCCCTCTACACTTCCTCCCTCCCAGAATGTTGGCCCTGATTGGTCAGAAATGAGCAGGGCGTGGTCTAAAATGTAAATGACTAAAAAGAGGCAGGCGCATTGAACCTGAGACAGATATTCTCAAAGCGCATTTCACTCACCAATAGCTAAATGGCAAATGGACAACAGACAAATGGCAATGCAATTTTTAGCAAATTACACTTAAATATTACCCACAGCACCTTTGATCGATGAAGAGATTATGCCCAAACATTATTAATCTGCAAACATAAGCCACATACAGCTTGATACAACACATACAAGCTAACATAGGACATGGCACGTAAATGACTCCTTTTATGTAACCGCACGTTGCAGTGTTGTGTGAGTAACCAGCGGGGCCACAAACGAGCACCAAGGAAGTGTCCCTTCAGCCAACAGCGCTCCCAGAGAAGGGGCTCTTTGTTACCTTGATGGGGCAGTGCCTGGCTGCTCTGTAGCTGCTGCGAGGCTCCGCCCCCCGGCGCCCCCGCGGTGGCGCCGGTCACCGGGCCCTGCACGAAGTTCTGACTCCCCGCCATGTTTGGGAAGCCCAGGGGACGCTTCTGCATGCCTGCAATAAGCATCCAGTCCATGTTATCAATAACATCACGTCCTGGCGGCGGTAGCTCAGCGGGTAGAGCGGGTGGACAGAGCGGGTCGTCCGCCGACCGTAGGGGTCGGCGGTTCGATCCCCTTGATCCCCCTCCTCCTCCAACTGTCCACAGGTCGAACCCCACAGATGTACTGATTGTTAAGTCCCTCTGGACAAAAGCGTCTGCTAAATGCCCCCTTTACCCTTTACTAATAAATGCTGGCATGCCCATAGCTCTTCGTTAATAAGAATCGTACTACAGACACGCAGCAAGATGAGCTACGCCAGTTTGCGTCACACAGTTTAAGTGGGCAGAACTCTTATTTGGGGTTTTCTTTATTCTGAAAGTCTCCCACCCACCAACCGCGAGGCGCTCAATCTCCCACATGGGGCCTTTAATCAATTAAGACACGTGTGTCAAACTCGAGGCCCGCGAGAGCTTAAAAGGCACATACTGCTTCACAGCGTACCATACAGCCACCATGAACTACATCTCCCACAATGCATTTGTTGTAATCCGCAAAATCCTGCCGCTAGACTGCAGTGGTTCCAGGGGTTCCATATATTTTTACATGTATATAAATGCAGGTACAATATTTGTACACTTGAATAAATAATCAAATGCAGAGACAGTTACTTAACAATATGTTGAGGAGTAGTTAAATGTATACAGTCTTACAGTTACAACCGGCCCTTTGAGGGCAACCATAATGCCGACGTGGCCCGGGGTGAGAATGAGTTTGACACCCCCGAATTAAGAGGTCAAGTCGGCCTACCTGGCATTGCACCTGGGTGGACTTGGGCCCCGGGCTGTCCGTGCTGAGGCATTCCCATGAAGCCTGGCGGCATGTTACCCTGCTGCCCGAGAGCCGCCCGTCCGGGGGACCCCACGCCCTGGGGGAACCCCTGCGGGGTGGTCGGACGCTGGGCCATCATGGGAGGAGTCCCGGGGGAACCTTGCTGGAAAGGAGACGAGGAAGAACCGGGGGACTTGGCAGCAAGGTTACCCTGCTGTCCGGGGGCTGGTGGGAGCGGCGGCGGGGGCCTCGGGGGTCCTACTACACCACCGGGCCCCGTCTGAGGGCCTTTGGGCTGAGGGGCCGCAAACTGTCCCATGCCACCCTGTTGCTGCTGCAACTGACCCTGTCCCATCGCGTTAAACACCTGCCCAGCCTGCTGGCTGCCATATGGGTAGGGAGGTGGAGGATGGTTCGGAGTCTGAACGGTAGCTAGGGAAGGCGGACGCTGACCGATTTGGCCCTGAGGGGGTGGCTTTCTCCACGCAGGGCCTCCTTGGGCGGCGGGCGGCTGCAGGACCCCGGACGGTAGCTGGTTCCAGTTAGGGGGAACGGCCATCTGGCCCGAGGGGTTGAAAGGAGGTCTCGCTCCAAGCTGGGACAGCTGAGCTTGTTGTTGTTGATGTTGTTGTTGTTGCTGTTGTTGTTGTTGCTGTTGTTGTTGCTGTTGTTGTTGTTGAAGCTGCTGCAGGGCTGCAGGGTTAAGCTGCCTGCCAACCTGCATGGCTTGCATGTGGAGGGCGGCCTGTGGAGGCATCTGACCCGAGCCGTGGGGCCCGGCCTGCTGGTGCTGGAGCTGCTGCTGAGACATCAGCGCTGGGTCCATCCCATCTGGGGGAGCAGAAGCGGGCTTTCGTTTGGTTTGTCAGCAAAAAAAAAGGGTAAGTCGGCAAAGTAAGAACAATAAAAAGTAAAAAAGTAACACACCTATCTGAGCAGCTGATCTTGGGCCGCGGGGGGGCATCTGCCCGCTGCTGCCCGGAACCATCACCGGACCGGCCATGCTGGGCCCGGGCGGCACCATGGATGGATTGGGCATCCTCATGGCTAACAGTCAGAAGATGCACGGTCTTAATGTTCGTTTTGTGAGGGCAGTCGACCGTCAAGCAGTAATTAGTCACACCTAAAATCTTACAGATGTTCCATGCATGTTTGTGTATAGTTCTATTTCACTGTTGTCAATGAAATGCGTTGACTTGGAATGATTTTAAACGGGAGAGGAGTCCCACTGTATAAAATGACCGCACACCCTTATTACATTATTGACCAATCAGAATCAAGTATGTAACAATGCTGCAATGTAAAAAGGATTACGGAGTGTGAACCATGAGTGCATCACACCTGGACCGGGCTGACCTTGAAACCCCATGTCCATCCTCATCTGGCCAGGCATCCCGATCGGCCCGTTCACCCGGACCTCCTGGCCTCTGTTCTGGCCCATGGCGACGTTAATGGGTCCCTCCCCTGGCGACAGCAGACACAGCGGCAAAACAGCAAGACGCGGTCAATATCTCTCATACGTGGACTTCAAACCAGAAGGCTGGGGTGTACGTGACACAGGACAGGAACTGAGCTCCGCCGTACCCTCTATTTGTACCGAGAGGATGCCCAGGTCTCTGAGCTGTTGCTGGTTGTTCTGGGCCAGCAGCCGGAGGCGCTCCGCGGCATCCCTGGGAATGTTGAAGGTAACGCGCACGCTGTTCCACCGCTCCACGCGCTGCGGCTGCAGTGTTTCTGAGCCTAAAAGGAGAATGGAATATGATGAAGACAATAAACTGAATTGGTAGAGATGGCGGGTGCAAGATGGGATAACACAAGAGGTTGTTAGCGCAGGTGTTCTGGAACGAGTGCAGCCTGTTTAATAAGTGATGCTTTACTAATACCAGTCACTTCACCTAAATCAATGATGCTGGGTATGCCGTGGACGACTCTGTCGAGTTTTTCTGCAAAGTCGGCATCCTCCAGGTTTCCTTTAAAAGCAACAAAGAATTTAAAATGTCCCTCATCCTCGTTGCTCTCTTCTTTGCTTTCTGGCTCAACAAAGTCCTCCTGTGTTCTGCCTCCATGGCAACCACCTGTTTCTTCCACTGCATCCTCCTCTACTCCAGAGTCCCCATTGGAGTCATTATCACCTTCCAGCGTTTTTGCCCCTTGGGGCAGCTGAGGTGGAATATGTGGATGTGCCATCCTCTCCCTATACTAGGAGTGGCCTGGTGAAGCTTAGTCCCGTTATGCTGAAACAAAGGAGGAATGGACTTTTTTTAGAACCCACATCTTTAACTTGGAGGATAACTAAATAATAACAAAGACATGCGCACGCACGCGCGCGCACACACACACACACACACACACACACACACACACACACACACACACACACACGCGCGCAATGAAAATGTTTGAACGTAACTGAATATGACTCTGATCAGCTAGATCTGCCCCAGTCCAGTAAGCTTTGTAGTGACACTGTTCCTAAACAAGCACGATATGCTGTGCACATACGGTACTGATTCGATATATTGTTTTTTGTGCAGAAGATACCACGATCTTCTCCCTAGAGGTGTGCATGTCCACAGGCTCCCAACATAGAGCTCATCCAGCGTATTGTGCTAGCTCCTTATCTACCCGCATCACAGGCCTCGGATCAGCTAACCCTACAGACCACATCTGACACCTGAGAAATTAGGCTTTACGTCATCCAGTACACGCTTTCACATACGACGTTGTTGTGCCAAGTGACACTGTGCTTTTGGAAGTATGTCACGCAAATGCTAGTGTACAAGAAAGGCACTGTAATCCGTTTGGAAGCGGTTCATTAACGCTATAGTTAGCGAGCTAGCAGACCCTGGCTAGTCCGTTAGCATTAATTCATCGAGAAAACAATGAACATTTCTCAACCCCGAAATTTGCCCATTAGTCGGCTTGTATTGCTAGAACTAACTCACCAGAATGTACACAACGCCATACAAAAGAAACACATTTCGCCAAAGCCTTACCAAACACATCCATGGAAATAGAAATGTAGCAGTTCGGCCTCTGTGAGCTTAAAGGTGCTAGCTAACACAACATGATCACAGCAGCAGCGCTGCAGGAAACCAGAGCCCGGCACTAAGGTTCCTAGTAGCTTAGGTTCCTAGCCCGGCATGAAGGAGGTTCCAAGGCCGTGAGGTAGAGCCCAGAGGTCCTATCAGAAAAAACAAGACGTTTAATTTGTCCAACATCTACTATTGATAAATTACGTTGAAATGTTCTTTTACATACAACAAGCACAAAGCTCATTCATGTATAAGTTTTTAAAAAGACCCTGGCCAGTGTAATTATTATTGTGTCACTTAAAAAAAAAAACTATATAACAATTGATTTATTTTTTTTTATTTTCAAGTCAACATTTATTTTATTCAACAAAAATACTATTTGTCTGTATGCAAAAATTGGTGAAATAAACACTGCCCTCGATCTGTGTGCAAACATTTTATTATGGTCTGTAAGCTTCCATTTGATCAAAATCAAACACAAGAATAATAAATAATGCAAACATGAGCTGCATGTGCAAATAAGTATTTTAAGACAACTTATTCTAAAATGAAGGCAACAAGAAACAGTTTATGTGCAGCAAACACCATTCGCAGATACAACTACAGCAGTGTTTGATCAGAAAGTTAACTTTACAATGCAATAAGTAATACCAATTGAGTACAACACAACACAATATTGATGTAACTACATAAGGAAAAATGAAAAGCAAATGCATTTCATGTTGTAACAACCAAGTTAAAACATATGAAAAAAAAGATTTGCACACAACTATGTATTTCCTATTTAAAAAATGAACGTTTAAAATGAATGCACGGTATCCAGTTTTCATATAAGAAAGTGCATTTATTCTACCACCGCTAAAAAGAACCCGCCTCCCCGAACTACAGAGACCAAAAACCTAATTGATTCGCTCTACCCATAAAATAAATATCAAAGTGGTCCAAAGGAAGTTATGATTGTACTCACCCACATCACAATCAAAGCATGTGCAGCATCCAACATTTATAGAATATTTGTACACATTTATTTCATACAGTTTAAACTTTTCAACTTTTTATCTACAGTTTAAACACATTTGACACTGTTCGTGTGCTGGTCAAATGAACCCAACCAATGGCCTATGTTCAATGCAAAACCAAAAGCGGACATCTTAACACCCGATGTTAGTAATGTATTCATTCTGAAACAATGTCTTTGAAAGAACGCATGCTAGAAATGTGTTTTCGTGGATGCAGGTGACAGAAAATAGTTTGACACACTTCACAGCTCTCATCATAGCTGCTGTTGGAATTCAAATTCCAGTTCCTACCTTGACTCTACCTTTTCTTCTGAACAAACTGCATTGTTGGCATGTACACAGTGGAAAATGGCTGTGTCTTTCAGACTCCATTTGCTGTGGGTTATTGTGACCTCGACCCATGGGGCAGTGTGTAGAGAGAAAGGTTAACATCCATTGATAGTGTGTGGCTGCGTCCATATCGACACAATGTCAATTTGACCATCAGTAGCCACCTTTTGTGTTATTATTTGACATGAGATTTGTCCTTCATTTTGAGTTAGTTTGTTAATGCACTAGCCATCATTCCAACTATCGTCTGTAGTGGATTCCAATCCATCCCCCATCTACAATCCCTGGTAAGGCTATGGCTAGGGCATGTTCACAGACATGGTGAGAGCTGAAGCATCTGCACTCCGAGGGTCCTTCACCCCAATAATGAGATCATTGGTTCTCCTGGTGCCCTCCACCATTGACAAGACGCCCATCCTCTTCACCTCATGACCTTTGGCCTGTAGGACCACGACATCCTCCTCCAGAAATTCAGCTGGATAGAATGAAGATACATGAGGAGCAGGATGGAAACAAAAAAAATCCCTACTGACTGAGGAAGAGCCTATGGTCATTGCAAACATAATTAGATGTGTTTAGGGTCCACCAACATGAATAAAAGGTCATACTCACAGTCCACCAGAAGGGTGTTAGGTTGTATCTGAGGGTGGAGACGTCCATACGCCAAGCTGTCGCTCAGGTTCTTACGGGACGAGAGCACGTTCATCAGCACCTGTGAGATCAGAAGCCGGTCAGAGGTGCACGCCAACACGTCACGAGATCAGAAACCAGTCACAAGTACACGGCAACATGTCACGAGATCAGAAACCAGTCACAAGTACACGCCAACACGTCACGATCTAACGAGCCAATGGTGTTGGACAACAGCAAAGGAAACAACACA
>OMKQ01017604.1:1659-12070 GCA_900302335.1 Phycis phycis
CATTAGTTAAAAAAAAAAGTCAAAAATTGTGTTGGTTGCATGGTTGCATGTTGGTGTCATGTTTCTTGTAATTGGAGACTGTCCCACATATACAAACCGTACTGGGGTCTGTTCTCTGGTGCACGATCCTGGTCCTCTTGTCACCTAAGATAACATTATATTCATGGCAGCCCAGTACATGTACATTTGTTGTACTGGGCTGGTTTTTGCATCAGATCAAAAAAACAGCACCCGCAAAAAACGCGAAATAGACTCCAGCATCCAGAATGTACTTAAAAACTAAGTGCGTGTTTGCAGGAGCCTGATTCATCATACATAGCACAGCTATTTACAAAGGTCATTACATTCGAGGGTTTAAAGATAATATGAAAACCTGAACAAAAACATTGAAACACAAACAGACCATTATTGATGACATAAAGAGGTGTGGATAAACAAACATTGTTGTGATTCATCTGTTTCCCCACAGATGTTCCCTCCAAGACAGCAACGGGCACCATAGCTATTCAGGTGGCCGACAGCAATGACAATTGCCCCACATTGACCACCAACCTGGAATACATCTGCTCCAACACTCAGGTGGTCATAGTTAATGCGACCGACATTGATGCAGACCCCAACGGTGCCCCGCTTGTTTTTAGCCTTGTACCTGAAGAGACCACAGGACAATGGGGTCTTGAGCCATACAGTGGTAGGAACCCTCCATTTCAAATATGGTTTGACAACATAAGCAATAGTTATAACTGAATAACCACCAATTATCATTAAAGGACTTGGCAGGTTCGCTAAGACCCAAGTTTAAAGGGGAACCATTGCACCCAGTTATTTTTTAATTAAATAAACATCCTAAAATATTGATTACTTGATTAGATTTTGTTGTCAATGATGTAAAACAATGACATGTCTTTTCATGATTTTAGTTTTTATGCATGTTGAAAATTATTCCTGATTCGGCTTTGGTCTCAACATTGACCTAAGAATCTGCATTTTCTTCTCGTAGATTCAAGCGCTGCCCTGACGCCAATTGATACCCTCTGGCCCGGCCACTACACTGTAGGGCTAATCATCCATGACCAGCAGGGGCTGTCATGCCCCGTAACCCAGTTCCTGGACCTCAATGTGTGTTTTTGTGACGAGGGAAAAATCTGTTCTGCTGCAAGCAAACAGGCAGCTGCCCTCAGCGATAAGACAAATAGATCGTTTAGGTTTGGGCCACACGGAATTGCGGCCCTGGTCCTGGGAGTTCTGATTCTACTTTGTGAGTATAGCAGTCCCAAATAACAAAGAGTGAATGATTAGAGGTGAGAAGAGATGGTGCAAGATATCATGCAGTAAACTTAAACTATAGAAAACTATAAACTATAGCTTTCTTGCATGCCACAGTGGATGCTAAATGATTCCACATTACACAGCATGCTGGGAAACAAACCATGCATTTGATTCAACCATGTGAGAGTGGCAAATAGGGTAATCACACCATACAGCATAGAAGAGCCTAGTACCACTATTCTGCTGACACTACAACAGCTGGTCACTCATAAACATTTGCCACACAGTTAAGCTTATTGCACTCTCATACAATAACTTAAAAGTAGGTTTGGATACTCTGTTGCGTTTAAGATCCAGTTGCCCATGTCAGGCATTTACGGGACTTTACTTAATTTGAGTTGCTGTCATTCAGGGTCACAACTTGACCCTGAATGACAGCAACTCTATCTGCCAATGGCAGATAGAGTTGGGCCATACTGTGTGTGTGTGTGTGAGTGTGTGTTAGTGCGGGAATCCTGCTGACAATGCCAAAGTGTGCAGAGTAATTTCTGCCAATGATGTAGTTCTGTCAGGAACCACTCATGTTGTGGATTTAACCATTTATTGTATGAAATAGGAATACACTTTAGGTTGGCGGTATAGTTCTACTCTTTTCTGGTGCTCGCTTCTGTAGGATTTAAAGCATACATACAGATACAGATACAGGCATACATATGTGAGATACAGAATACCAACAGCATGCCAACATTTCACAACAGAAAGCACTATACAATCCCCCATGGGGTACATCAGATATCTCAACCCATTGTGTAGGTTACATGCAATGATGCAAGCAGAACCAAAGGCCAAAGGAGGCTGGGGTGGTGGTGGGCGAAATGCAGCTTAGCACACTTAACTATGCAGAATGTGTGTGTGAGATGCAAGGTGTTAGGGCTGTTTTTGATGCTGGAGTATGTTCTCAGGTTTTTGTCTTGTTTCTTGGCAATTTGTTTGTTTGTTGTAGTTGTAGGTCTTATAGTGATTACCTGTTTGTGTGGTGTGCCGGGGAACTTCACTGAACTTCCTTTTGACACCAGAGAACATCTGATTGCCTACCATACAGAAGGCCAAGGAGAGGACAAGGTAAATACCAGTGGACTATTGAGAGACATTTGAGTCAAAATGCTGCTGTGTATAATTTTTTTATCAATTAGGTAATTGTAGATATGAACATGTTATTGGTGGGTAAGCAGAAACAATATAGATTATCATGGAACCAGAGACTGTTTTTATTACAGTTTTTATTTACTCAAATTAGTCTTCTTAACAACTCAAACAACATATGGGTATAGCAAAAGGACATGAGTTTATCGAGTTAAACTGCATTCATATGTATTTTCTCTTTAACAAACAGAACATCTTCTTGTCTTGATTTACAGGAGGTTCCTCCATTGAGCACTCAATTCCTGATGCAAAATGCCAGGCCTTTAGTCTACATGGCCAGAAACCATTCTTCAAATATGACCTTGAACATGACAACTTCCATCATGGCCAATAGTATGACTTCTGTTTATAAGTCTAGGTCTTTAGGCAATTTGAGACAGAGAGACAGAGAGAACAAAGCAATACATCGTTGGGATATGACTTCAATTGCAAAAGACTATAATGATTCCTGTTATGAAGGCATTGCCCTCTCAACTACGTATTTAAAAGATTACTACTCACAGGTAAGGGATTGCCATCATCCACCCACCCATTTAGCATAAAAGGGTAAACGTTGGTGAACATACAGAAACATTCCACGTTACTTTAAGAATATTAAGAATAAGGCTTTAGGTCAAATCTTCTACAACTGAACAGTGAGAATTCATAGCTGCATTCAGACTGTGCAGTGCATTTGGTTTCACGTCAATTATATTATATATTTTTTATATAAAAAAATCCCATGTATTTAAAATAATACTTTCATGGATTTATACCTGTAAGTAACAGGTATGTTTGACAGTGAATGTTAAAATCTTAAATTGACATTTTGTTCCTGTCTTTTCTCAGAAGGCTATCCATCAGCCTGATAGCCATTTGGCAAATGACATGCTTTTGGTCTATGACTACGAAGGAAAGCTCGAAGGCTCTTCAGTTGGCTCTGTGGGCTGCTGCAGCATCCTGGAATTTGACAATGACCTGCAGTTCCTCGACGACCTGGATGCGAAGTTCAAGACCTTGGCTGAATTGTGCTTACCAGAACCCCTGTATCCTCCACATCCACATCAAACTGTACCCACATACAAAACAGTGCAGCCCAAGGCTGAAAAGGTTGCTAGGCCCGGAGTCACACAGTCAAAACCAGTCCACATAAACAATGACAGCATCACCGGCATCAACAGCACTAACTTCAGACAAGCGTCCACCGTCAACCCAAGCGTCTTCAGCACGTCATCCACTATCAAAAAAGCAACTTGCACTGCTCCACCGCCAGGTCCACGTAGCCCTCGGGATGCTGTTGCCATGGCTGTACTCCCTTCCGCCTATCAGCCAGTCATGGTGCAGCAGCAACCCTATTTCTACTCCACCGCTTCCATACCGATGGCCTGCATCATCCAACCGCAGCTCCAGTGCACTGCCCTGCTGGCAGAGGGGCCAGTGGAGGGCTGCTTGCACTGTGGCACGCCACTCCATAGAAACCCACAACACATAGAGTATGCCTCAGGTGGATGTCAGGCGGCAGGTGTATTTACTTTCCCCAGGGCAGCAGCAAGGAAAAGAGAGGCACACAAGGACAGCCCCTGCAGCCAAGGTCATGAGGACATCAGACTTGTAGCAGACGTACACCATGGGTATCAGTGCATGACGTGTTCCATGTCAACACTGCCGGCTTCTCATGAGGTGGGTGTAAGATATTGATGGTTTTTTCCCTGCAACCCCTCGGATATAGCCATTGGGCAATGTTATTGCATGGAAAGTAATATGATGACGATTTGCAAATATAACTGTAGTATTAGATTGTGTATGTGGTGTATTGAGTGTACTTGACGTGTATATTTACAATAATGAATGTTAATTACATGTAAATGTTAAGACATAGGTTCCAGGAATTCTGCAATTCATTTTACCAACGACAGGTGGAACTGCAGCCTCGCTACGGGTATACCTGAAAGGTACCATCTCTAGACCCGCCTCAGATAGGTCCAGGATTGTATTCATGATATTTGTCAAACTCCTCCCTGCTGTCATAACTGCTGTTATGTAAGAGACCCATGAGTGCAGTAAAGTAACCGAGATGCCGCGGGGGAAAGCTGAGAGAAGCTTGTCCTGTTTTAACTTGAAATGCATGTTTTTGTAATACCACTTTCTTATGGAGGACTGTATATGTTCAAATAATGTAATTTAATACTCAACATTTGGTAGGGATCGCAGTACAGCTTTCAAAAAAAGAAAATAAATATTCAACATAGGATCAATATTCATACTTTTATTGTGCACAACTATACTAAATAAATAATACATGAATGTAATTATTACGTTGTTATGGATACTGTTAATGTTTAGAACATAAATCTGCTCGGCAAGGTACAATTTGTCAATTAGTCATGTGCAAAGTCATTGAATAAAGCAGTTGTTAACATAACATAGATACTATTTAACTTGTATTCCATCACATTATCTTGTCTTTGCTTAAACCTAACCAGATGTTAGTTATGTCTGATGAAGTTTCATTTGCGTTGTCTCTTTTCCGAGAGTTAAAAGGTGCACTATTTGCATTGAACATGTAACTCTCAATGTGCCAGCTTTATTGTACTCACGCTTGTATTTGAAACATTAAAAAACTATCTTTCCAATGTAAGCGTGGTGGTCCCTCAAAAAGCTGAACCGAAATGTATACATTTGAGCTGTATACTATTGTATACATTTGAGCTGGTAATGTTGTTCACAGCACAGCACAGTGCAGTAAACTGTTTGACCTATAAAGGTATGCACTACATGTTGGAGCCTGAACTTGAATGGTTGGCAGGGAATAAGAGACGACTGCCTTCTGTCTGTATAGATAAAGTATATGGTAGTGGTTTCATGCGATGCGTGAGATGTCTTCGCACTGCATGCATTGGGTTCCTCCATATAAATATATACATAGGCTAATGCTGAGACAAATACATAATTGAAGTCACGCATATGCTGTGGCTGCTCAGCCCTATTAAATAATAAGAATAAGATGGAGCTAGATTGCTACCTGATCATCAGGGCGTATACATGAGTCTGTGGTGTAATTAATTTGACGCTGTTCTAAAGAAGGGAGTGGGAATATTATTTGAAAAGCCTCGACTATGGATCTAGAGAGTGAGACCCTTTGCTCCCTGGGGCTATCGCTCTACTCTACCTGCACTCTTTGAACGAAATACGAAAGGATCCGACAGCCCATGATCCACCAAGCACTCTGACCTAATAAGTACACAAAACACATCATAGTATCAACAAATACTGATTTCTAAAACAGATAGGTGTTGACTCAGCCGTGGCTGACACATACTTTGTAATAAGCACTCCTCTTTGTTTGTTGTTGTCATGCCATGTCGAATCGATCAGATGATCGAAGGAGAAGAACCGCCAGGCGTTACGCCCGAGGGCAGCATGTACACGTTCCAGAGTGTACTGCTGCACCACGACCAGGGACACACCTCTTCCAAACACACACCGCTCACACATAATGGCAGGCAATCGAATGCATCAGTCAGGCGGAACGATGAAAGGAGAGGGGAGGGGATGGGCTCTCCTCTTAAGGAGGAGGCCGAGGATGACATAGGTGTGTCTTATCTTAAGGTGACATTTATTTAAGGCTTTAGACGCCACGGCTTTTGCTAGTGAGCACCCATCCCCCAGACCAAAAACAATCAATTCTGCAGAGCCGCTTCACCAGAGAGCACCGGAGATAAGGCCTCTAAACGCAGCGGCGCGTTAAGCTGTCCTGCACAAGACAATGGCGAGGGTGTTTGGCTTGCTGCTTCTGTTACTCCTGGCCGTGGTAAGTACACACACACACACACACACACACACACACAGATGCAGACATGCACACAGACACACACTCACACTCATTAGAATGGCATGAAGACCGTGAAAGATCAACTTGTTGTTTGTTGTTAAAGATGATGATAATTGATGAAGGTCTGGATTAAGGAGCAGGTGTTAAGTTGCATACAACTTGTGTGTAAATGGTATGATGTAATGGTATTTGGAAAAAAAATCTCTGTGCCTGTTCTCAGAACAGGAACATCCTGTCCTTCAATTTGACATGTTAAGTACTAGTCAATGTGTTTGTTGATATACTTAAAATCATTGTGCTTGTGCGTGAGACAAAGACTAATTGCTAATTTCCACTGACATCTATTATTAAGTAGATGTGACTGTCAGCCAACTTTTAAACCCATTTTTGTCTGCATTGGAAATCAAATTTGAGCATTTGAACCGATTCTGTAAACGAGTAGAAATGTAGCATAGTTAGAAAAAATTAAATCCCTCACACATTGGATACATTTTAAATAATGTTTCACTCACACGCACACACACACACACACACACACACACGCACACGCACACACACACACACACGCACACACGCACACACGCACACACAAACCTTAGAAAGTGCGCAAGACAAGTTCTAATTGTTGTGTTATGAGTTATGAAATATATGCTTTGGAGTAATATGGTTTTACATTTAAATATTTTTATAGCACTATGTTATAACTAATGCATGTTTGACCACAATTATCATTGTGACTCATTATTGCAATTTGTCAACATTTATTTTTTTTTACATATATTGTCCACTGAAATTAGTGCCTGTACCAACTTGACAGATATTCTGTAAAGGGGCTACATAAACTGTCATATGTTAAAACATTGAAATCAATCTGCTCTGTATGACTGGTTTTACGGAAAATGTTGACCATTTAGTCTATGCTAGTTTATTTATATTAACAAACAACTAACACTACAAACAAAGGGACTGTAGCCAATATCAACAATACATATTATCTGTAGATACTGTGAAAACAGTATCTACATATTCTGTGAATACTGTGATACTGTGAATACAGTATCTACATATTCTGTGAATACTGTGATACTGTGAATACAGTATCTACAACAAGTCAATGATCAACAAAATAACTTGTGCCACCATTATAACCACACATAATATAATGTCACAGAATTCTAGTCACACACATAGTGACATAAGTGTAAATGTATAACCCACACTGCTATACTCAGCAGTGTTTTCCCAGTCAGCTCACAACATTTGGATATGATTTGCCTTCATCAAGCTTGTCTAAACGAACAAGCTTAAAATAAACTAAAGTAGACTCTGAGATTTATTAAACTCTGAGTAAACTCTGAGTACAAATGTACAATAAAACCTCTGACATTGCAGTAATACATGTCTGCAAGATAGAGCTACAATCCAGATAGCTGTATTTTCTATTAACAGGTTAGCAATTTTCCTAGGCCCTATACATTTATTTATTATGCATAATTGGCCTGTACAGACTTGATAGAAATGCTATACCAGTGTCTATACAAAGCAGAAAATTGTACACCACCTGTGAAAGTCTAAAACCCCTTATTGCCTGGGTAGTTTTCTCCATATTCTATGTAGCACTTGATTCACTGTTGACAAGGAAATGGATGACATGATGTTGTGCCTTTCAGAGCTAGGCCTCCAAATTTTGGCAGTACAATGTTTTCATCATGCAATATATTGTAAAATGCAACAAATGCCCTTCTGAACTGAGATTACATGGCTTGTGTTGCATTTGAGCAAACATCGTACACATTGTAAACTTTGCTTGTAAATCTCAAGTGTTGTATTTGATATCTTCCAGATTCTAGTAACTGATGCCGAGTCAAAGAGTTACAAGAATCTAAGAAGGAGGAAGAGGGAGTGGATCCTTCCTCCTGCTAGGCTTCAAGAAAACCAGGACTACACAGACAGAGAATATATTGCCAAGGTAAATACAATCCAGCATCATGGAAATACTCAGCTTTGGCTGCTCCCAACTGACTTGAGATGACTTACCTTTTTAACAATATGACTTGATTCCCTGTACCCCCCAAAAAACCTGCTTATTCATACTGGATATGTACTAAAACCTTGGTCACCAGATCCGCTCAGACATGGACTTAACAGACAGAGTGGAATACTCTCTTACTGGAGAAGGAGCAGATAAGCCACCCTTCAACCTGTTCATTGTAGACCCAGACAACGGCTTTGTACGCATCACTGGTGTCTTGGACCGAGAGACCAAGAGTTGCTACAATGTAAGTTTTGAATGAATTATAGAAAAATAACAAAGTCAAAATACAATGAATAATTACTGAAATCTGTGTCAACAGAAATCTCTGAGCTGGAACTTGTTTAAAAAGTAAAAGGCATTAAAGGTTTTTGCCAGCAAAAACAAACAGCAAAAAAATAAGTCCAACCAATGACCTAAATCAAGTCATCCAATAAAAATTTGAAACTAGCCTTGGATATTTCTGTCATGTACCTTCAGGCTTCTGGACAACATTGTTTAACTTAATTTAACCAAATTGCCATTTCATAGCTTTCGGGTATAGCCAGGTACAGAAACGGGAGCTTGGCCGAAGATGACATCCCACTGAAGATCCTTGTTGGGGATGAGAATGACAATCCACCCTATTTTAGGACCTTTGTAGGCAATACCACTGAATCCAGCAAAGAAGGTACAGCTGAACTCTACTGAAATTAATTTGTATAAGTAATAAGTATAAGTAAGTAATGCTCGCTCCACTTATCCAGATTCTCCATATATTAATACTTGGCAAGTGGCCTATAGAGAATGCAATTGACAACAAATCCATTCCTTGTAGGAACCCTCGTCATGCAAATACAAGGTGAAGATGATGACCAACCGGGAACATTTAATTCTGAGATTTCCTATACCATAATAAGCCAGGAACCCAAAGGCAGTGGGGGAATGTTCACTATAGATAAGAAGACGGGCAAAATATATGTCCACGAGCCCACATTGGACAGAGAGGTAAGTGGCAGAGTACTATAATCATACATTTTTAATCTTTAATCTCTTGTGCACAGCACTACAGAATAAATGATTTGGATGTTGATGATGATATGTATATATTTTGGTAGAATTAATCTTCTGCTCTTTCCCCTGCTAGACGATTGACTTCTACACACTCACGATAGAGGGAACTGATATGGGAGGGGCTCCTGGTGGGCTTAAAGGGACAGGAACCGTGGAGATCAAGGTGTTGGACATCAATGACAACGTGCCCACTTTGGAGAAAGAGGAGGTCAGTGTCTGTCTCACTAGCTCTGCTGTCTGTTATATATACCGGTATACAGTATATATGTCTGCTTAATTTAAGTGTTTTTTTTATAATCTATAATAACTATTAATATTTTTATATGGACATATACATACATAGCTTGTTGCATATGGTATGACATTATAATGTCCACATATAATCTGAACCAGATGGGAAATATATGGGGACATTTTTATGTAAAACATATTTTACATTTGGACTCACCAACACTTTTAGTCATCAAGAATCAACAATTTGACTGAATTACAATCTAGGTTTTAGAATTTGGTCTTAAATTTGATGTTAGTGTTAGGTGCAACCGTAGCTGCTAATGGAGATTTTGGAAAGGACTGGCATGTCGGAAATATATGACCATGTATAAAATGTAATTCTGTCCACAGTATGATGGAACAGTGGACGAGAATGTTGCTGATGTTGTTGTGATGAGAATCAAAGCCAGAGATAAAGATTTGGCGCACACAGACAACTGGGAGGCTGTATTTGAAATCATCAAGGGAAATGAAGATGGCCTCTTCGCAATTGAAACAGATAAGGAAACGAACGAGGGAGTCCTTAAACTGATAAAGGTATTCTCAAATCCCACAGCACTTTATCTAATCTCTAAATTTTAAATCATTACTTCCATTAGTGTATGAATCTTTGTTTGCTTGCAGATTTGTTCTATGTTTGATCAACTGTTTTTAAATTGGCTCATCTCTTATGCCTCTTTATTGTACAGGCTGTGGACTTTGAAGAACTCCAGATGCTGGAGCTGGGATTGCTTATTAAGAATGTGGCCCCTTTCGTTGTTGGCAATGCT
>OMKQ01017627.1:1738-13610 GCA_900302335.1 Phycis phycis
ACCGCCAGCCGGCCCATCCCCACCCCCATCCACTCAGAGTCAGCCGGCACCACCCCCACACACACACCTCAGGACTCCCTCATGGGAGTGGGAGGGGATGTACAGGAGGCCTTCTCTCAGGGTAACCCCCGTCCCCAGCAGACATGAACACACACACACACACACACACACACATAATATGGCTGGACAATATGGCAACATAGATTATCATGATAAGCATGAAGACTATCCATATATATATATATGTACTGTATATATTTATATACTGTATATATTTCTAACGAGATACTTATGAATTAAAAATATCATGTTTAATATTCCAAGGGAGTATTAAACATTTAACTGTATTTGTGACTGTATTTCGTTATTTGACAAGGTTAAAAAACACTTCCCTACCATTACAGTCCTTGTGTTATTATCCTTTTTAGAGAATGTTTCAATCAATAATTCTACAAAACTGGATACTCTGATGAATCCCAATATCTTGACCTCTCAAAGACGAAAAAAATGCTGATAGATTTTTGCCCGGCGCTATAGGATAGCTGCATGGTGTGATGGTGGGGAAGTAATGACTAACCTGTTGTGTGTTGTGTTTCTAAAGGGCCAAGGAGAAATCTGAGGAATGACCTCCTCATCGCGGCCGACTCCATTACCAACACAATGTCATCCCTGGTGAAGGAGTTGAATTCAGGTCAATGAACAATGCATGAAAACCTTACACATTTGGCCTTTGGCCCCCCTCACTTAAACGAATGCTTTCAACGTGTGCGTGTGTATGCGTCTCGTGCTCAGACTGCGGCAGTGAGATGGAAAGCCTTTTGGACTCCGACTTCGGAGGCAGTGACATGCTCGCTCCGTCCGCTGCAGAGCCCTTCTTCCCGCGGATGATCTCCAAACCGAGGTATATCCCTTTTGGACTTTTTGCCCCTGCATCTGCATGCTAAAATAAACACAATTAATAGAAGAAGCAGTGTTTTTAATCCAAACTCAGCGCCCAGTTCAGGATCTAATGATTTGGTCAATGTTTGAATTGCTCTATCCTCCCTGTAAAGTCAGTGCCTTTAGCATGGATTCGGTTAAGAGCGTCTGCTGAATGACTCAACGGTAGTCAAACTAAACATGGACTACTTGTGCTGACAAATAGTGTCAAAGTCCGTCCAGTGGTGGATGATGATGATGACGTTGCGTCCTCCCATTGGACAGCGTTGGCGTCCCAGAGGAGGAGCACTACAAGATGGATCTAGACAAGCAGCTGGAGGAGGAGCTCAGGGCGGAGGAGCTCATAAAGCATAAGCAGGAACCGGAGAAGGCCTGCCTGGTAAGACAAGACAAGCGCTCCCAAAAACATTCCCCCCACACGTCCTTCACTCATCCGCCACTTAGCAGCCAAAAAAAGGAAACTTGAAACTTTTATCTGAATGTGCTCAGGGAACATTCGTTGCCGCAAATGTTTTCTTATGACAAGCGTGTTTAAAATGTCACGTGTGCAGTGGACGAGTGTGCGATTCATAATTCATTACCAGCCGCTTTATGTAGACAGAAATTGCATTCCTCGGGCGATTGCGGAATTGTTATTGAACGCCCGCCTTGTTCCGTTCATTTAGCTGGAGAATGGCAATAATTTCTTCAGCCGATCTTTGCATGAACACTGTTATTACACAGGACAGCAATACACTGTGGAGCAATTGGGCTGCTGTGTGTTATGCAAATTAACTTCCTGGACTTTGTCTGTTTTAAATAGTTTGCCCAAAATAGTTTGTATCACTCTCTCATTACTTCCTCAACGTGTGTGTGTGTGTGTGTGTGTGTGTGTGTGTGTGGTGTGTGTGTGTGTGTGTGTGTGTGTAGGTGACACTACAGCAGTGACCATGGTTCTTCATATTCCTGGTAAGTATTTGATCAACATGACTTTCAATCAACATGCACGATCTAACAGTCACATGTATTGTACCTGGCAGCCACGTTCATGAATACAATACATGTCATTGATGCAGCTTCTGCTAAGAAAAGTAAACCACGATAAATTTAGTTTCAAGAAAAACGAAAAATGAAAAAACGGTTGAGCAACAACGTGAATAGTTAATGATCTGAATATTGCTTTGCTCCTCGAACCTCATGAAGAACATTCAACTCATGCTCCTCCTATGAAGCGCGTACTTAAAGCAGGGTGTTGGACTAATTACACCAAAACCTAATTACACTTTGATACAATGGAATGGAGATACACAACAATTACTTAACCCAAATGAGAGGAAAAGCCTGCTCTGTCACAACAGCAAATGATGCAGGGTAGTAACGGGTAGTGCTCTAATAGTGTTTTCGAGCAGTGCGCTCTCACTGTGGGGGCTGCAGCATGCTGTGTGTTTGTTTTGTCAAAGTGCTGTTAAGTATTCCATCAAAGTAAACCGATTCCCTGATTTGAGAGGGGCAGCCGTTAGCTGCTTGCCAACGGAAGCTATGGGGGCAAAGCCGTGAGCGTGATACCGACAGTATGTGATGTGGAAGGGATAGTCTCAATCACATGGCTATTTTAATGTAACCCCTTGAGAGAAAAAACAAAACAGTTGCGTGGCATTACACAACTGATGATGGCATCAATGCAATGTTGTAATGTTTGAAATGCTTTGAGACTATTTCTGTATTCCGAATCCCTCGGCTGAGCCGCTCCTGTCTGTGTTTACAACATGAACCGCTGTTCTCTTGACAGATAAGCAATATGAGAAGAAATAACAAGAAGAAGACACTGGAGGAAATGACACAGCGGTCGTGAAGACGTGAATAATTCAAGTTTTAAAATCCAACCATAGATTACATTTGTGTAAAGGTATATTTTTAAACCCACTACATGTTTAAGACAATACTGTGAAATGACGTGGAGAAGTTATGAACTGATGAGCTGTCTATTATACCACAGGTGCCATAAAAACACTACATCGGAAAATATCAACTTTGTACCCTCATGTTGAATGAGTTGTGTAGCTGTTGTGTGAACGTTATGCTTGTTGTACATGCGGGCACACTGTTTTCTTTGAGTTCCCTCATTTATAAAAACCAAAACTGGGGTCATAACTTGGTTGCTATATTCAGCATGATGAAAAAAAATGATTTATTGTAACTCACAAACAAAGATCATATAAACTGAGAATATAATTCTACCCTATATTAAAGGATTTTTCCAATAGATTAGTTGTGTTATAACTGGTCTTGACTGACTTTTGTATTCTTGTCTGACTCCAAGCATTTTCCTAGCAGAGTGGAGGATTGGGTTTGAGACAAAAGTCAGTGTATTGTGCATACTGCCTTGGCTGATTAGGCAACCTCTCACTGGAATTTATTGAAATTCCTAGCAGAGAATGTGGCTAACAAGCTGTTAGCCACATGCTAACAGACTATAGACCAGTCAGAGGAAACGTTACGTTCCATCACTGGATTAACAACGTGGCGCCTGCACACAGCTGTTGTCGCTTTTGATGTCTGATATCGATGAAGGCAGTCAATGAAGTGTTTTCATAGCTTTGAAATACAGTGGACAATGCTTGAAGAATATAGAAATAGTCATATGCAAGGATTCCAAATTTCCTCCAAAACAAATGGTTTACACAAGAAAAGACAATTTTGTTTGTTTGTATACTCTTAATCGGAGCAAAAGATTAAAGTTTGTTTCCTATATTGTTTAATTTGCATTTATTTTAAGACCAAAATATTAGCCCATTCATCCCTCACATTAACCATTGTTACACATGGGCACACCAATAGATAACACTGCAAACATATGCACTTTCTGGGTGTGTATACAACTTTACCCAGCTTTGAAAAGTGGCAAGTTAATCTAAAATCTGAAATTTGTGAAATATTCCTAGTTTTATTTTTTATTTTTTGTTGGTTGTTCTTATCAGTGACTTTGCATGGGGAAGATGCATAATAAAGTGTTGACAACTGTATCACTATTTTGTTGCCTGTGAACTATTTTTCACCTCATTCCAGTGTGACGCACTACTGCTAGTCTGGCTTTGGCACTGCACATTCATTACCTGTCACGTAAGCACCCGTGTGCTCCCGAACCATCATCAATTATTCATAGCATATATGACGTAACGTAAGAGCTATCCTCCGTAACACTCCATAGTGTGAATATTCAAGATTTCCCTCTCTCCTAGCAACGACGGTATATATTAATGAATACAAAACCAAACAGACATAAATACACATTAAATAGACCACGATGCCAACCAGAATTGGCATCAGTTACTTCAACAAAAACCCTAGTTAAAAAGCAGCGAAGTCAACAGAATGATTTGCATTTGTTATTGACTATATATTCATTCTTTCAAAAATATATTATTTAGGAACTCCCCCCGACCACCACCACCTCCATTACATGTCAACAAAATGGCTAGGCCTACAGGATGTGTGCAGACTCTGTGATAGCTGCATGCTATTTTTTTGGAATTGCGATTTTATCTCGAGGCTATGAAATAACCTCACCAAATGAATGACAAACATGCGCAGTCGGTGCCGTGCAAAAAACCTGGTTTGATCAGAAAACAGGGTGCGCCGGGTTGCAACTGTTGGCCCAAAGGCAATTGTCTAGTCCTATACGTCTATGCTCTGTTAGAGGAATGTAAGGGGCTGTAACTCCTGGATAACCGTTTGCCAAACAGCTGCTACGATTATACTAAACTGTAAATTGTGTGAAGAGATAGACTTCCTGATATAAATATTTGAACCACCGCTAGTCAATCTAAACTTGAAACAAGAAAATGCATATGAATGTATGTAATAGATGTGTAATAGATACGTTATATACATTAGCAATATCCAATATATACATATATTACATTCGTGATCTGTGTGATAAGGCATGTTAGGCCTCGTAAAAGGGAAAGTAACATATGTGTGGATGTGGAGGAAACTGTCAACCGCATTCAACGGGCAACGCATCTCAATACGACTGGTCGACTAGTAGCAGATGTCAAAAACAAACCAATGAGCTTCTTCAGCGGTGTCGTTTTACCAAATCAAACAGGGGTGCGTGTTTCACGTCATCGTCCAGCACGAATCGGTGTGAATGCACAGTTGAGGGTGGGGTGACTCAGGAAAAGAGCTGATTTTTTAACACCGTGTAACCTGGGGATAGGATACGAGTTAACTGGTGAGTCGAATTAACTATTACGCGTTTTGTCCTGAAAAGGATCGTCCAAAAGTAGATGTAGGCAAAGCGGTGGATGATGCATTTCACCACTGTATCGATTAGCTTTTTTTCGTTTGTAGGGTCTGCTGCTGTGTGTATCGGCTGGTTCTGTCAAAGTGCAGGCACACAACTAGCATAGCTGACATTGAGTTAAACAAATAGTCCTGTCTTACTCTATATTAATCATGTAAACTGTTGAATTCGTGATGGACAACAGTGGTTTCACTTGAACGTGTATTCATGTTAGATTATAACATAGGTTCTGTGACAGATCTTCCTTCCAAGTCGTTGACTGTGCTCTATTTCTCGCGACATTACAAGTATAAACTCTGTTCTTGCTGTGACTTTATTGGTTAAGTTTTGACGTGGTACCATTGCTATACACGGACAGCCCTACTACCGAGCTTTGGCATGGGTGTCTGAAACATTTGCCTAACTGCTGAACGTCTTCTTTTTTAACAACCGGGCAAAAAAGCACACCTGATCGTCCGGTTTTATCGCATAGTCAGCGTCATGCAACATGTACATAGTAAATAGTTCTACCAACAGTTTCATAAAAAAAATACTGTTTTGTAAAACCAGTCAGTGTGTTTGTAATGGGTCTATGTCGTAGCCCTATGTAGTTTATGGGATTTCTGTCCGATTACTACTTTACCTTGTGCCTATTCCCTATGGTGTATGTTCTGAGGATGCACTAAACTTGCAGACGTGTGCATAATATGGACCACAGGGGATCATTGCTAATGTGTCTGATCCTTTCACATGATCTTGTAGTAGAGTGCACGGTTTAGTACATAATTACTATTTGCTTTTATGTATCCGAATAGTCTCATACATCTCCCTGGTAGATTTGGCACTCATTAGGCCTACTGCATCCTGAACATCAGTGTACTATCTAAGATTCTACAAGAAAGTGTGCACAATTGAGCAAAGCCATTGCATATTTTAAGTGTTTTCAATATGGCCTAAATAGAAGTAGAACCCTGGACGATTTGGTCAGGGGAGTATTTACTGAATGTGTGGATGTCTATATGGCTAATTTGCCATGTCCTTATGGTTTTGCCCTGAGTTTCACTCATACCAATGTTGTACCTGTGAAAGGATCACCTGACTACTGTTTAAGCATACATCATGGATATGCATCTTCTCATGCAAATGCTTTATACTCATTCTTTGTTGAATGAAAGAAATGTGATGGGCTGCATTTGCCTTTCATCATAGAATCATAGCAGAGCATTTGAAGATTAAGAACCAATGTGCTGTCCTAATTGGGGATTATGTATGTACTCCGAAGTCGATCAAATGCATAGGTTTTATTTCGGCGGAATATCCCACTATAAAAAGGACCAGGCAGCCACCCCTTATAGTCACGTGGGCAGGGCGCAGCAACGTCACTAGGCAGAGATTTGTGAAGAATAAGCAGACAGAACGAGCCTGAGGTGCGGCACTTTCTTAGGATTTCCATCGTCCTTTTTGCCAGGGAGAACAGAATATCTGTTCAATATTTAAGAGACCCAATGCCTGGTCCCACCCAAGCACTTTCCCCAAATGGAGAGAATAACAACGACATCGTCCAGGACAACGGATCCAACATCATTCCTTACAGAAAAAATACAGTGCGAGGAGAGCGCGCCTACAGGTAAATCGGTGTAATGCCGCATTTGATGTAGTCTCATAATAAAGGCTGTGAGACGTAATGGGATTGCTAAAAGCTGCAGTTTCATTTGTTTTGCAGTTATTGCTTCTCATCGATGGCCTGTTTGCGTGTGCGCCACCCCCAGTCTTAAATTCGCATTATGCCCTCTGTTACTATCTAGTCCTGTCATTGTGGCTATGGCGTAAATCGCTAAAGGCCCATCGTTGGTTGTTTTTTCAGCACAATTATCTCAGAGGATAGAATTGTATGGTTGTTCCGCTGCAGGGAAAATTCATGCATTACCCATAGACGAATGCATCATCGAAGTTATCACAAGCACAAACTTGTCAAATGTTATGGGAATGGACAGCCACCCTCACTAGAATGGCATTTATTCATTAGAGCAGGTCATGTTGCTCTGTCTTTGGTAGCAACTAATGGCGTAATTAAAAATGCATTCGGATACGGATTTATAGATACCCCGTTGCATGACCCACCTTTAATTTAAGGATGTACAATGGACATTTAGCCAAGCGTCAACCTAGACCGACGATCGGCTATTACTGCATGGCTAACAAAGCTAACAGCACATCCGCTTTGTTGACATAGGAACGGCTGGCCCAATCTGCTTCCTCCTCAGTCTGTCAGTAGAGGTTGTTGTCCTGCATAGATACAACTGCTGTGGCTACGATTTGGATTTAGTGTGTGACTTGTACGTGAAAAACAATGAAACGTGACGAACTGGGCCTCAGAAAAAATGGATAGAAAATAAGGAACATTTCATGCATTTCCATCACCTGCTTCGATCAGTGACTAGCCAAATTATACACCAAGTGTTGTGAAATGGTCTGCTTGTGGTTGAAATTCGGAAAAATTCACGTTTTGAACAACTGTACAACTGTACAGTGGATTCTGTATTTAATACTATACTTAGCAGTAAGTAATAACGCATTTAAGCAACGTGCTAAGACTTGTCGAACAGATGGCTTGGCTAAATGTGTAAAAGATGCGTTATAATGATTTAGTAGAGAAGCGTTACAGAAGTTGGACTTCCTTGCTCTCTGACACAAATGAGAGTAAGTGGTGGTGCATGTTTTATCTTTCTTGGTCTGTGTGTAACCAAGACAATATAGTTACCCCAATTTTTTACCCCTTCCTAAGGCCATTATTACAATCCCCCCCATTTCCCCCCAAGTACCCAAGTACTTAAATCAAACAACGTATATAATGTGGGATTGAAATGCATTGTTTGCATTTCATAGTGTGCCTGAAAGCTATTGCCTTATTACTACTTTATTAGAATGCATTCATTTATCTTTTACAGTTGGGGGATGGCGGTCAACGTATACTCTACCTCAATAACCCAGGAGACTATGAGCAGGCATGACATCACTGCCTGGGTTAATGATATTCTCAGCCTAAATTACACAAAAGTTGAGCAGCTGTCATCAGGTAAGATCCCACTTTACTGGAGGAATATTGTGGTTGCGTGGTTGCATGCCAACTGATTTCAATACGCTTTGGACTAGTAACTAAGGTAATTAAGGGTCACTAATTACTACCTACTTTACATGTGCCTTTGCTTGACCCAGTGATAAAGTTAAATCAATCTGGGCAACGCACTCACCTATTCTTGGTGGGGACTGGGAGGCGTCTATAAATAAAGCTTGCAATCGGGCATGTCCTCCTGCTGGGGCCAAGTAATCTAATCACAATCACTCCTGACGGCCGGCTCACACACTCTTAAAGTATGTCAATTCGTGTGGGCTTTTAAGAAGACCTTACCAAGGCCTATACAGCAACAGGCTACACTTAGCCCATACTAAATACATAGACTGTTAAAGTGTTGTTATAGCATACTCCCTTAGTTTATGGAAAGTAGAAGAACGATCATGCTGTTGGAGAGTGTTCATAATCTAGATAGTATAAACTAGGCCATGAGTGTTAATTCCCCATATTCACCATACAGCCCCCGGTTTTGACTGTTTATGATTGTATTCCCATACAGCCCCGGGGTTTGACTATTTGATTGTATTCCTTATCTAGGAGCGGCCTACTGCCAGTTCATGGACTTGCTTTTCCCTGGCTGCATCAGTCTTAAGAAGGTCAAGTTCCAAGCTAAACTGGAGCATGAGTACATCCACAATTGGAAAGTGTTGCAGGCCTCATTCAAAAGGGTGAATGTGGACAAGGTGAGTCTGAAAGAATCCTAATATCCTAATTGTCCTAAATAATCCTAACTATTGGTTTGCATGGGTTACTATTTGTTCTCGCTGCTTGAGCCTCTGTGTTCTACCTTCTACTCAGATTATTCCTGTAGAGAAGCTGGTCAAAGGCAGGTTTCAAGACAATCTTGACTTCATCCAGTGGTTCAAGAGGTTCTTTGATGCAAACTACGATGGTAAAGAATATGACCCGGTTCAGGCCAGACAGGGTCAGGATGCAATCCCACCACCTGACCCTGGAGAGCAGATCTTCAACCTGCCGAAGAAGTCCCTCCACGCAGCTAGCTCCCCCACGGCCGGTAAGCAGAATCGCCTGGAAAACCAAAGGCATTGTTAATGGGTTGATGGGTTTTAGTAGCCTGATAAGGAAGGAATGGCTTTCACCTTGACAAAGTTGTCAAGGTTGTACATGTTATACACCTACACCAATAGATATACCAATAACAAGTTACCTTATTGTAACTATGGTACTTTGGTGAAAATAATGTATCTCCATTGTAACAATTGAACAGCTTATCACAGAACACATATCATATATTCAATGTAGATATTTCTTCTTGTTGATATCTACTTAAGCCCCATGAAGATGTAAACAAGAAGCCATGCCTGACTATGGACTAAGACTTAGACCATAGTCACATCAGTATACTTGGAACTGACTGTTTTGTTACTATTTGTACCAAATTAAACTGCTCCATGAGAATTACCATCTCTATTTGATCCTGCCCATGTTTGCATTTTTATATTCATCCATTATGTCGAAACGCCACATGTCGGTACATTGACTTTTGCTTGGTTGGACCAAGCTTGGTCTTGTGCATATATGTTTAATCTATGTCTCTAGCCTTGTACTGTTGACTGTGCGCATGAACCACCAGGACAAATCCCTTTTAGGTGCAAACCTACTTGGCAATAAAGTTCTTCTGAGTTCTGAGTTGTTCACCTCTACATTCCATAGCATCGTTCTGCTATCCTGCAAAACGGATTGTGTCTAATACACAACTGTTGTTTCCTGTAGGAGCCTCCAGGGCCACTTCCACTACGCCTAAGTCCACAACACCGTCATCCAGACCCTCATCTGCCAAAAAGATCCCTGGACCGTCCACTCCAGCCAAGGGAGAGAAAGAACTGGAAGCACAGGTCACTCTTCTTAATGAACAGGTATGGTTACTGTTCCCTGGTCGTCTCATCCTGGTTGTATGCATGCATTCATGGTTCAGATGAACTCGAGGCGAGTCATAGCAGGGGAAATCCCAGAAGATCATGGTCTTTATTTACTTTCAGGAACCACTCATTCTTTGGGTTTTCCATGTCAGAATAAAACATGTAAAAATTAAAGCACAAACAAATAACATTGGTTCTCAAGTGTCTTCCATAGTGTAGCCTCTTATTTAAGTTACACGTCGTTATGGTTATACATACAGCATTTATGTTTATAGTAAAACTTTACTATTTGTAAAATGGTGTAGCCAAGCTGTTTATCTCTTATGACGTACTGAATGCAGGGATGAAAAGAAAAGTATATTTGCTGAAGGAAATACTGCTAATAGTAAAATAAAAAAAGAATGTTACTGGAATGTGAAGAAGTGATGCTTTGTGTGTTTATTTTATTTCTTACTTTGCGGCGGGGTCATTGATTTGTAAATGCATGATTTTTGCATGAAACCAACCATCAACGAGTCAATACATTTCCTGTAGTGGTCTACTAATTATAGACTGATGAAATTAAGCAAGGCCAAGTCTTTTTGGCTGCACTAGAATAGTTGTCAATGGAGTACTTGTGTTTTTGAAGTACTCTGCATATCCAGGGCGGGGGTCATCATGGGGAATGTGAAAATCCAATGTATTGATCTGACAACATCACAGTTGAGTACAAAAATATAGACGAGCTGTTGATTTTTAAAACTCAAGCCTGTGTGTGGTTGATTATGAACACTGCATTCATTATAATCGTGAATTCTCGCAGATGACTACATTAAAGCTGGCTTTGGAAGGGGTGGAGAAGGAGCGAGACTTCTACTTCAGCAAACTGCGGGAGGTGGAGCTGCTGTGCCAGGAACAAGGGGAGGAGAACGCCCCATTTGTGGACCGGCTGATGGAGGTCCTCTACTCCGCAGATGAACAAGTCAGTCTGAAAGAGCCCGATTGATTCATGCTTCTTTATGTATTGATGAGAACAGGCTTCAGGGGGACTTGGGGCTGTTTTGAGTTGAATGGGATGTGAGTGAATAGACACGATGTCTCTTGAACAGCAGGACACACAAACACAACAGAAATGTAACGTTGGCGCATTGCAAAGTAAAATACGGAGTTGTTCATTTTTAGAGAGTAACTCTGTTGTCAGTGAGAAAACAACCACATTACTGAGCGGCAAACTACTTGGGACATCATCGAAACACAAGTGGCGCCACTCGCCGTACCCTCAACCGAACAAACAATCAACTCTAAACTGATTCAGAACAAACAATCAACTCTAAACGGATTCAGCCAGTCAGCCAGGGAAACCAATAATCCATGTTCCACCAGAGATTACGCTGTTGTTAAGGCTAGCGCTTAGTCGCCTTTAGGTTCAATGGCCCTCATCCACGCATTTTGTCTTGCAGGAGGGCGGTGGGGAGCTGGCCGAGGGGGAGGGAGAGGAGGCAGAGCCGCAGGCCCACGAGGAGGTACCAGACGATCAGCAAGAGCAGGATGAATACTGACTGTTGTCCTCCCTCACCGCAACTCCACACCCTTCTTTTATAGTGACAACCGTCAAAGGATTTTAAGTTTTTCCAACGTGGTCTCTTTTTTTTGTTCTCTTGAAGACTGAGCAAATGA
>OMKQ01017800.1:2050-12464 GCA_900302335.1 Phycis phycis
GGAGGTCGTCTCTGGCCCTGGCCGCCCCCCCCGCCGCCGCCGCTCCCCGCCAGCCTCCACCTGGCCTCGTCCTGCTCGTTGATGATGGCCGGCGTATCATCCGGCTCGTAGCGTTGTATGGATTCCAGGTGGTTGGGCCTGGGCTGGTCACATGCCAAACACTTGAGGGTTTTGGGCCAGTTCTGGTACGTGCATGCCGCGCACGTCCAGTGCGACTGTCTGGTGTGGCGTCTGTTGCGGTCGTTGTACTCCTCACAGGGGTCCACGGTAGGGGGCTGCGGTATTGAGTGGCAGCCTGCGTTGGAGTCCAAGGTCTGGGGGGTGTCGACCGGACTGGGGGCTCTGCGGCGCTGCGTCAAACACTGCGTACAACGGATAGCCCTGGGCCAGTTCAAGTAGGTGCACACCTGGCAAGACCACTTGTTGGTGGTCTCTGTGGTGCTGGTGGGTCGGACCCTGGGCCTGGCGCTGGAGTCGGGGCAAATGAGAAGGCTACCACCACCGCCACCGCCACTGCTGCTACTACTACTGCTCTCAGTCCTGAGAGGGCCCCAGCCCACAGCTGGGTCCACACTGGGGCTGCTCATGTGAGTTTCCTCTGTGATGATAGGACCACTGGGTCTTTGTGCGTGGCACATGGTGCACTTGATAGCAGAGGGCCAGTTCTCATAGGTGCAGTAGTCGCAGTCCCATTTCATTCTCTGTTCCGTCATCGCGGATCCTTCCAGATAGGCAGGCTGTAACAAACGTGACAATTCACACACAGTAAGCTCACGAAAAACGCCTTTGTTTGACGTTTCGACAAAACTAGGAGGCACATAATGGCAATTTCGTTTTTTTGGAAGTTCGAGACCAAATGAGGCTGGCGAGGTTGGTGGATAGTCTTGTGACGAACCCTGACATGGACTTTGTCAAACTACTTGGCTGGAGGGTTGTCGACATTTTCAAGGGTGAATGTTGTCAGGTTAGCAGGGAAGTTGATTGCCGAAATAATAAACCCCCACCACCATGGTGTATGGTCCACATTATGGAAGCAGATGGCAGTATGGCTTCACATGACTGAAGTGTTACGATATGAGGCAATGCATAACAACTAGCTAACACAACATGCTAAGACAGATAACATATTTGAGTCGCGTTGGCCAAAGCGTGTTCACCAACTTAAAAACTCTAGCAACCGAGTCGTGAGATGGATTATCACTCCGTACAAAATGGAAACTTACTGCTTTGCTGCTGGCTGCAGTTCAGATCACAACAAACCTGCAGCTCTCTGCTCTTTCACACCTCCAGCCCGGGTAACATAGACTCCTTTATCCTCTCACATGTCTGTCCTCCGACGTAACACCCACGAAACCGAAGAATTTCGAAGTGCGGTGTTGCGTTGACCCCAAACACTCACTGGTTTACATGATTTCTGTTTTTAATGGCGGCGATGGAAACACAAATGAGAGGCGGAGACCAAACAGAGCCAGCAGAACTACGTCACGAGTCACCTGGCTCAGCTCGCACTGTGATTGGCTACACGCTGCGATTAATATTATTGGTATTATTATTCTCATAATCATTCTTTTATGGAAAGGTAAATAACATACTGCGGGCAGACCAAATGTACGATCCCATTTTGATGACGCGGCTAATTCGACGTTAGTTTTATGTTATGATCATAACGTTTCGTTATGATCAACATTCATATTTTTGATATTACTTTATTGTTTGATTTGAGCCTCCTATTTGGGGGAAAATCAACAAAAACAAACCATGGTTGTATCGGTGAACGCTTGAATCAGTCCACCATACATGTGAACGCACTCATTACTTTGTCAACACGACATGGACACACCTCCTTTCGTGTCGCGTCAGAGAAACATGGCAGCCTACTTGAGCCGGTTGCATCACATATCATTGCATGTTTCCCATGTGGGCAAAATAGCCCATGACCTTGTATCAAAGTTTAAATTTGATTTATGTGCAGCAAGACTAACCGATGAGGCGAGACAGTTTGCGTTCAGAAGAGGATCGGCGGTGTTCGTCGTAAACGAGAGACCTGCCAAGACCCGTCACACATTGAATGGAGACACATGTGAGGAGATACTTCACGTCCAAGGAAAAAACTTTTCTCATCATGAACGGCAGAATATCTTGGACAAGAGTGACAACGACAATTCTCAGAGGTGTCTTTATGATGTCGATTCGCCGCACTCGGTCGATACTGTCTGCAATGTGTGTTTCGAGGTTCAGGATGTGGAAAGGTCATTCCGGGCTCTCCGGGACCAGGGCTGCGATCTGCTGGTTCCGCCGACTGTCGTGCAGGACAGCGGGGGAGCTGTCACCTACACCGTCGTTAAATCTATTGTCGGTAATGTCTGCCACACGCTCATTGACAGGACTAAATACGAAGGAAACTTCCTACCTGGGTTTTATGACATTGCAAACTTGAGCACCAGTGTGGCCGATGCTGACAATTCATGTCCAGTGACACATTTTGACCACATCACCTATGCTTGTCAAACGAAGACCACGTCCCAAGTCATGCAGTGGTATGAGAAGTGTTTTGGTTTCCACAGGTTTTTCCTTGACAGGTAAAGATTTTGATTGTGTCATACAAGTGAATTTATTTTATTTACTTCATTTATTTCCTGATGATTTGTTAATGCTACTGTTGCCTTCGTCTCTTGTGTAGTAATGAAGATGAAGGCGAAGGTTATGTCTTGAATGGAGAAGGCATTGGGCTACGGCTTACTGCCATGGAATACTGGAAATGCAGTGAGGCTGGCATGCAGTTGTCCTTCAAGGATAAGAAAGAACCAGACTGCAAATTTGTAGTTGCAGAATCCCTACCTGAGCAAGGTAAGGTTGTCCATGACTTTTTGTGAGGGCATGTCACCTAAACGTGTCATGTGAATACAATTATTGTGTGTGTGGGTGTGTGCATGTGTGTGTGCATGCATTTTCAGGAAGCAACCAGATAGACACCTTCTTGAAACAGCATGGGGGTCCAGGCATCCAGCACATTGGCCTGTACACAGATGATATTGTTGCTACTGCGCACACGATGGCCGACGCCGGCGTGCAGTTCTTCTCCCCGCCCCCCACATACTACAATGAGGTTTGTACGATGACTGCTACTGCGTATAATGTCTCAGACATGGCTGTTTTTAAAATCCAGTGGCTTAGGCCAAGTCCATTTATTTATTTTAATTCCAAAGGTTATAAACATTGCAAATATATTGAAATGATCAGTTGGCTATTATCGTTGGTTGAGGGCGACAGTGGCTCAGTGGGTAGAGCGGGTGGACAGAGCGGGTCGTCCACCAACCATAGGGTCGGCGGTTGGATCCCCTCGATCCCCCTCCTCCAACTGTCCGCATGTCGCCAAGTGTCCTTGAGCAAGACACTGAACCCCAACTTGCTCCCCGGGTGCTGAACCTAGCAGCCCAAATGCAGAGAACAAATTTTGTTCCCATATCTAAACAATACTGGGAATGACTTTAAATTTAATCTAAACTAATCTAATCATGGTCTGTCCAGCAAATGCAAGCGGCCACGATGTTGCCATTTGATTTGGAAGGACGGTTAACAGCCAGCGACAGCCACAAATAAAATGCAGGAGTACCATTCACAGACACACTGCCTCCTAGACCGCGTCCATCCGCTCACTGCTTCCTTGGGCACAGGTGGGCAAGCGGCAGGAGATCGAGGCGGCCGGCCACAGCCCCAAGAGACTGGCCCGGCACGGGATCCTCCTGGACACGGACCTGCGCCACGGTGCCCGTGACCAAACCATGGCCGACACTGACAGGAGGTGAGACTGTCCAGGCCTGCAGCGGGAATGCATTGGTTGTGTGTACAGTGTGTTGATCCGGGGCCCTCTTTCTCCCACAGGTACCTCCTACAGCTGTTTACCAAGCCCATCTTTGAGGAGGACACGTTCTTCCTGGAACTAATAGAGCGACGCGGGGCCAGTGGCTTCGGGGAGGGGAACATCCGAGCACTGTGGAGGTCCGTCCAGGCCTACATGGAGAAGGAGAAGGAAGAGTCCAAGGAGAAGAGTCCCGCCAGCAACGCTCAAAGCGCCCATCATTAACGACGAGAGTCTTCCTGACTTGTACCAGGGATCAAGTTATTTTATTTGTATTTATTTATACTGTATGAACCGCAGGGCACACTTGCCTAGTGTGTATGAGTAATCCATATGAACAGAAAGGCACTGAAGGGTCAGCTACTGGCTGTAATTTATACGAAAGGTTTCAGAAGATATAAAGCACTCTAGTGAAAGTACACTACATTAAAACAGAATGTAGTTCATTTTTGTATGGACAACGTATGCATGAATGAATCTGACAAAATATGTACCGTCTCACTGTCAACAAAAAGTAATAATAATATATATATCTAGATATTGCTTTCATAACATGCACATGTCTTTGTCTTTCCTGAAATGCAACTGTCTTGGTTCTTGAATAACCCATGATGGGCAGTCAAAGCCACGTTCACCTTGAAGCCAAATCAATATACTGGTGTCAATGTGCACTTCGTATGCCACAGAATGTGGGCAAAATTACATGACCTCCTTCCATTAACCTTCATTGTCACCTTAGTTACAGGGCAAACCCATGTCAACCTACAACCCTATTCTTGTGATAATTGTGATAATTCAAAGTGATTTTATTAGTGCAGTTGTAGTTAGTTATTGGTGTGGCATGGTAAATCTGACACATTCCTTCTGTGGGCTCAGAAACATGAGGCAAACAGGATAATTTAGATTGGTTGGGTAGTTGGAAAATTATTAAGTCAGGTCAATTTTATGTGTGTATCCCTTAATCTCAAAGGGCTTTACAAACCACATGATATGACAGCCCATGACCAAAAGCCCTCTAAAGAGCGAGGAAAAACGCCACATTTTTAGGGGAAAAACCGTGAGAAGGAACACAGAACAAGGCATCCATCTTTCCAGGGAGAGCAGTGGGTGCCATAATGGGCAGACATCATGGTAGCATAACAAGCCACAGTCAAGTAAAACGATTAGGCTGGTGGCTGTCAGTTGGGGTGGCCTCGCATCCAAGTCCTCAAGCCAGTTCACGGTAAAGAGCACGCAGCCACAACCATCAGTTTCAGTTGTATGAAAACCAATCATTTGAGCGTTATGGAAATGGTTGTGGCTGATGACTAGTGCTCCTCCTTACCACTGAGACAATCACCCAGAAGTGGTTATTCACTGAACAGCTGCGCCTCTTTCAAAGGCCTAGTGTTCCCCGGCTTAAGTGAGCAATTGCTTCAGCAAAGGAAGATAACAGAAAATGATTTTAAAATGAATATGAAATCTTTTGAGACATGACAATGAACTACATTAAATTCACTGGGACATAAACATTGAGAGTATGGATTTAGTTGGGAAAAATTGGGTAGCAATGACATTTAAATGTTCTGTAATAGAACGGTTGATTTGCATCATTTATATTTTCTGAATGTGAATGCTTGAAGCTACAGCAACAAACATAGTATGAGTGGAAACACGTGTACTTCTAAAGTTCGTCAAATGGTGTCACTGTTTTCCTTCCTCAAAGAGGTTTTTGACATGGGCCTATGCAAACTTGCCTAGGGGCGCAGGCAAACGTGTACGTCTGGATTTACATTGGGATTCTACAGCATTTGACTTGCAAATGAAAGAGTATGTGTAAAGCAACAGACTGCTTATTGATATTATAAATGGCAAATCATTTCGGCCCCCCTAGCCACATGCACTTTGTCTCCACACAAAGCAACGTGCTCTTTGGCAAACACACGTTTGTGCTTCAATTGTCATCTGTTTCATGATGATGGAAATCATTTCAATCTCTCATGTAAGGATTCGTTGAGTCAATAATGGAGGGTGGGGGCTGCCCTTTAAAGTCGAGAAGGGCCGGCTTCTGTAACTAAAGTCCTTAAGCCATCTGCCAGTGGCCTGTGTTAACCACAGATGGCATACAGAATCCAACATGGAGTCCCAGGACCCAAGACTTGGAAGCTCTTACTTCCAGTTTACACTCAGCCATATGGTACCTGCAGGTTGCACTTGATCATGAGAAACAGGAGACAAACGGGCGCACGTGGAAGAAGTACTCAACGCCGAACTTCACCCCTCATTATTTCAGAATACACCTAAAACATGTTGCGTCTTGTCGTTTTTTTCAAGTGCTCCATTATCGTGAACTATTTCAACAATCTTTCCTCCCATGAAGTAGTTGCGAAAAAGTTCAATATGACAATGTGAACTTCGGCGCAGTATTGGCAAAACAGCACATGGCGTCTACTAAGTGATGGGTGATGGCACTAAGAAGACTGACAACCTGTAGCCCTAATATGTCAGAGGAGACAAATCCTCGGTGCCCTTTTAGAACAAGGGGGGGACAGACAGTCTGAACCGTTTGAGGCAGACGTCTGCCACGTTGGAGAAGATTAGCAGCACACAGCAGATGTTAGCCATTGATTAACAATAGTGTCGGCCAGGGGTGAGGCCCCGGCACTCCGCCCTCCCGAGGGCCCCTGTGTGTAACTTCAATGCCAACACAGTTATGAACATATAGGGTGTGACAGCAATGAAGTTATGGGTGTTGAAGGGAGGGAGGGGACTATCCTGCTACATTATGCCTTAAGAGTCAACCTGAGTTATGTTTCATTATATATATATATTTATAGTGTGTGTGTGTGTGTGTGTGTGTGTGTGTGTGTGTGTGTGTGTGTGTGTGAGTTTTGATCAGAAACATGTTTTAATCATCTATCTTCGAATGAGCATATATACATATACATACAACTGTAGATCATATCATGTTGAAGCAATAGCAAGCAGTGAAGTCATGCAAAGTCAGTGCAAACCTGGTAAGAAAACAGGTCTTTGGCATAAGAACAGTAAAATATCATCTGCGAAGTACTCCACCTCATTCCATCTTTAGCTTTTGAACCATTTGCTAAGCTAGTGTGGATGATCCAGTTTTGAATTACCTAATATGCTTCTCTTACTGTTCACAATGGCAAATGGATAATGTATTGTAACCTACTGAAGTTAACTGCTTTGAGTAGCATTCTCAGTACAGTACATGAGTAAATGTACTTTTCACCCCTGTATAGAACACACACACACATACACACACACACACACACACACACACACACACACACACACACACACACACACACACACACACGCACTTTGTTGAAAGTCCCTTGTCTGTATACACAACATAAAACTATAATTACTTGTCATTATAGCAGCTGAGATCAGACCAATCTCAGGCGAAAGAGGAGGGTGTGGGTGATTCACATGAATTCGTGTAAGTGAATGAGTGTTCTTTCCCACTATAATCGCAATGTGTATAATTTTATGAACGAACCGATTAAAAAAACACCGTAAAAAACTCTTCCTTTTAAGAAACGTATTTTTTAAACTGGACCCCCCCTCCCTACCTCCAAAGTGGTATCTTCTAATCTAGTGTATGTTGTCACAACGTCATTAGCGTGTGCAAACTTGGGCACTGGCTAGGTTTAGAGAGGATCCTGACTTGTAGCGTTATTCCGGTCTACCGCAACGCAATTTCCGGCGTCTTACTTAATACGAGCTATGTACACCAGTTCAAAGTCCCCAGACCAAAAAGATTAAGAAAATTACACGAAATTTCAAAGAAAATACATATGAGGTTTTCTTCACAGTTTTGCAATTTGACAAAGCAATATCCGAAACAAGTAATGGACATCCCTCTACTGGATGTCCCGCCGGGACTCTCGCCTCTCGCCGCTGAACCAATTTGACTGAAAGTCCGGCCCACTCTCTTCACAATAACGCTTATTTGGAGCATCCCCTTCCAGACCCTCCGCCGTGAGAGGAGAACGCCTGGGAACAACGAGGTGAGGCACTAGCGCACCGGAGTGGAGTTGTAGTTGTTTGAGCAGCCTGAAGGCTGAAACAAGGCGAGTACAACTTACCACATTGCTTGTCTTGCTTCCTGGCTGCAAACATCTCATAATGATCAAGCAAAACTAACTGCCAGAACTTTGTCACTCGCTGGGTCTTCGAGATGTCCGCCCCGTTTCTTGTGAGTAAAAGAATATAGGTGTTTTTTTAAGCAGAATAACATTGTTTCTTCCAGCTGAAGTAATTACCCTGCGAACTGCCTGGCCAATGTGTTATTGTGAATGTGATGCTGCTATAATAATACTTGTATGTGAGTTGCGCAGATTGTGACTGTGTTGGTGATAGTTTGTTGGAATGACAGTAAACTGGCCGATCGTAGCGGGTTAATAGACTAGGTTATAAACTGGGCTCACACTCTCTAAGTTAGCTTAGCAACTTTTCATCATAGTTTCACAGCCTGTGCTTTGTCCCTTTGTCCGGAACAAGTCGCCTTACTGGTTCTGAGCGGCTTCTCGCATGGCTTCAAGTGCATCTGTGATGAATAACTTTTCATGGTTATGCAGTTCAATACTATTATCAGAAACAAAAAAAGCCCAATAATGGGTGAAAAAAAGCCGGAGGATATACTGTTTCTATGGTAGATGTATCATCTGACATCACCAAATATTAAGAGACAATTATGAGATTATATTAATCGAATTAGCCACAAGCCTATTTCTTTTCATTTACTGTTGAAGTGGTCTGAACTTGTCCTTGCACTCACACACTTACAGAGACAGGTCCGAATTATGTTTGGAGCTGTCGCTCAATGTATGTAGGATTTGCATAAAAATATGATTCATATGATATGAATGTACAATATGGATGTATTTTGTGATGCAGTTAATTTGATAGGACATTGGGACAAGGTATGTCTACTATGTTACAGCTATGCTGTTTTAAGTGGAATGTTGTCTTTATCTCTGGCCACCTTCAGGTGTCAAGACCAGACAGTTTTGACACTGAACTTTGACTCTTGACACAAGTCACCCCTCTTACAAGTTCTTGCAGAGTGCAAACACAGTAGCTTGCCTGACTTTTAACTATTTGGGTGTACATAGCTTGCAGCACCTTTTTCATTTAGTTTTTCTGTGGTGCACAGGTGTGTTGTACCATGCGTTTCAGGAAAGTACTTTTTATCACTACTTTGGTGCCTTTTTGTTGTGTTAAAAACCCTGTTTGCTCTGCAGCCCCAAGTTCTGTGAGCACGAGCTCAAGAGCTCTGGTCACAGCAATTTGCTTGCCAAACTCATTTCCCTTTCATGAGGGATTTAGAAAAAAAACCCTAAAGTTTAAGGGACTGTTTGCTCGTTACTCAGCTTTCACTGCCTTCTCTCTCGAAAACCTGGAGTGTTGGCAATCTAACGCGCAGAAATGGTTGAGGCGATTTTGTTTGAAGGGCAAATCGGTGTGCATATGAAGAACACGCATCCTACGCTGCCAGTGAGTGTGGACATGTTTTGAGTTCAATACTTGAATCCATGTGTATCCTGACGCCAAAGTTATGACATTCGCCAAGTGCTAGCTGAACAAAGACGTTGTTCCTCTCTGTTATAAGTTCCTGTGTGTCTTGACCAGTGGGGAAGTCAGTGTGGTGGAAGCGATGTAATACGCTGCGAAAGGGCTCTCCTCTTCCTTCGACAGCGCAGTTAGCTTGCACCGGGGGCGAGTGCTTGAGTGACACTAACATGTTCCTCATTCAAACCTCGCTCCATAACCCGAAAGTCTCTCCAAATATGCATTGCATTTTCTTTTCCCTTTTCAAAGTGTCGATACCATCTTTGAAAGACATGCTCACAGTCATAGTTTTGTTTTTGTTTTTTTAACCCCCACCTCGCCGCATGTACATTATACAGTGTCAGTGATTATCTATTTGATAATTAAACAGCAGGCCCTACTTAGAACGGGGGGGGAAAAAAAGCGGGCCTCCCTGGCCGCCGTGCGTTGCCTTGCCAGGCCTTTGTGTTTATGGTAAGTGGGCAGCTGCATGCTGGTGAATCCAGGGCTCTGGCCCTCAGGCCCTCTACTGAGGCTGGATTAAAACCACCACCACCACCACCACCACTACTACTACAGTCAGGCCTGCCTGTTGCTGCTCATTTGGGAGCAGGCTGAATGCCTTGAAGCCAGCGCGCGTCTCTCATTTGACACGGCCCGGATCACTGGAGAAGGGCATCGACGATAACAAGACCCGATAAGAGTCGCCTTTTGTCACGACGGGAGATGACTGGCGATGCTGCGTTTAAAAAAAAAAAAAAAAACCGTCAAACCCTCCTTATCTCCCGACCTGTCGCCGTATCAGGCTTTTCCATCCTCCTTCACGCTACCGCGATGCGCCCGGTCAACGCCGCCCGGCGTCACCGAAATGTGTACATTCTGTTCCCTCACGGAGCCCGGGGAACCGCGCAGAGGAAACAAGGCCACCGCCAGCGGACGGATCAGTGATAGAGCGCCTTTCAACACCCGGGCCATGGGAACCTTTCTATTCAG
>OMKQ01018043.1:1129-13238 GCA_900302335.1 Phycis phycis
GGAGTGACAGAAGGAGGGGGTGAAGAAGGGAGGAGGTACAAGGGAGAAAGGGATGCAAGAGAGCATGCCCAGTCGAAATACCCAGGGTATTAAAATGTCACATGACCACCACATCACTGCTTGTCAAGCAGCATGCAAAACCTGCAAGCAGTGATGAAAGGGAGAGAGCCAAACCAAAAGCAAATGCCACAACTGCTGAGGAATAGGGAGTATCTATGTTATTATTTTATATGTATATTATAATGGTCCTATAGACAGAGACAGAGACAGAGACAGAGAGAGAGAGAGAGAGAGAGAGAGAGAGAGAGAGAGAGATAATGACCTGGCTGTAATTGCTACTGAGCACGCCTTCCTCCTTTGTGTGGGTGTAGATCGGGAGGAGCATCGCCTCGTCGTCGGGCTCTTAGGTTGCATAGGTGAAAGTCGAATCCGTAAAAAAAACCAAAATCATGTACACCAGTAACGACAGATTAATATGTTTTACGTGGGTTTTTTTGTTATTATTCATCCGCGATTTTTCATCACAAAATTGGCAAGCATTTTTTTTTTTACCCACAAGCAAAAATGTTATATTTGCTGTTGCTATTTCCGCCCCTCCAAACCGTTGTTACTATACATGTGATTGACGTGGACTTCATTTCCATTCAATATTTTGGTTATCATTGTAGGCTCGATCAAGAGTTTGGTGGGCATATTCAATAAGCTACATACTGTATGGGGTTATTCTGGTTCCCCACGCTGTGTACCGTAGTTACGCCGATAGAGGCGCAGAGCATGGCGGCTAGGGCAAGTGTTCGTGAACAGCGCCTCACTTGCCCGCAGTTTCCGAATTACTTAGTCAATTTTCGATTTGGATTGGACCGTTAAATATCCGTTCACAATGAGGAATAAGGTTAGTTCGAAGTAATGACTATTTACATTAACTTATATTTGTAAAGAGTTAATAGGTTTTATTTTTAGAATCACATGGTGGCCAGTAAATTCCTCTTTCGGGTTAACATTGACGTCTAGTGTACAACATTGATATTACATTTACGCCACGTCATAAATAAATATTGATACTTTAGCGCCATCTTATGGCGATATTGGGAGATACATTTTTCAGTTCAATACTACTTTCATGTATACAAGTACAAAATCCATGAAGGCCGAAATCTGACGAAAATAAGCACGACGTTTTAATTTTTTCATTAAATATTTATTTCAATAGTAATTTAAATGCTGTCAGAATGGTTGTGTAGCAGAAATATTGACTCAACAACTGGTTACAAAAATAAAATTGCATTTGTAAAATCCACTGATTAAAATACCAACAGTATAATCTTACCCTCGTTTCTCAGTCAAATCTTGAATTTCAACTTCCCAGAGATGTTGCTGATCGATACATGGTTTTAACCTTCAAGTCCAATTTCACTCATTGTGACATTTGTTGTACAGTGGTCCTGTTGTTCTCATGAAATAGGCTTAAGGAAAGTGACATCTAGAGCAAATAATGCCACCATAGGTAAAGGATGTGATCAAGTTATATGTGAAAAAGTAGTATTTCTTGTCGCCGCTGTTTTCTATAAACGTCTCTTTTTAACTACACTCAACAAGTACAAATGTATCAACTGCTGTGGTGTTATGGGTGTTTGTTGTAAACTGACGACGTCGAAGTGTCAGCAAGTCAAAATTGAAATCATCGTACCATAGAAATGAACTGAACGCCAACTTCAAGTCAGACAATGGCAAATGTTTGTTTTTGTTTTGTTTCCATATTGGATTGTCAGTATAGCGTTGACAACTGGAGTCAAAGTGACATTTGGACCTTCAGTAGTAAGCGTGAAGGAGATTGATATGATGTTGAACAAAGTTGGTCTTTCCTTTGCTAATACACATTCAGATAAGTGAAAGTGCTGATGGCTGGTCTGTCTTCGTCGGTAATGGTCACTCATTGAAACAGAACCAAACACACCGTTAACACAATGGCTGGCAATAACTTATTGATCTGATTCAAGATGGCTTCAACTGAACAGCCAGAACATTTTTCCAGATATAAATTTCATTATACATATAATACCCAGCTCCCAATTGAAAATACCTGTTAAGTTGGAGACAAATCTGACAGTTTCATGTAAATACCTTTTGGTCAAGTCAAGCTTGCTTTAACGCTTATTGTAATCAAATGATCATACTTGACTTGGGGAAAAAAAATTAGAATTGATTATACAAATATATATGCATGGAGGTTTTTCTGCTGTCCCCATTTAAACATGAGCACATAAACCCACATCAACACCTTTTAATAAGCACGGGGTGGTGCATTCAGAAAGAGCAGAATACATGCTTGGTTGACAATCTGAATTACATAAGCTTTCTTTGGCATTAATGTTAACAATGTCAACAGAAGTCGTGGCAGCTAAATCAAATATAAAATGTACTGGAATTCTAACATTTTCTGGCATTAGTGATGCAATATGCTTCGAGTTCCCTGCAACTCCTAACCGAATGTACTGTAAATGCTGACCTGCTTTACTTGTAGCTCGTTGTAGGTGTACTGGGCAATTACTAGTGAAATAGGGCAACATTTAAGCTGAATAGCATTGGTTGGAAACTTTAGGATGAACTTCAGGGGAAAAAGCAGTATTGGAACCTTTTCTTACTTGCTTGCTTAACAGAAGCAACTTTTGTTATTTTTGAGTGTGACTTGAAATTCCAGTTGTTTTAGTTGGAGCAGAAGGGTGTGACTTAGTATGTGTTTTTCCTCACAGTGAAAACACTAGTAAAGCCCTTAGATTCATTACTAATACCTTATGAGTTTATATTGGAGAAAAACTAAATAGTGGTTTCCACAATTATTTACTTGCCCTGAATCACATTGAATACTCACACCACCAAGATACACATTTAAAAAAAGCCGCAAACTAGACCGGACACCAATACATGCTGCTGCGTGCTTGCCCTCTGGTACACACCAGAAATAACCCCCGCGCAATTCAATAAGCAGTCTCGAGCAGCATCAAAAACACACTTCTACTCCCGACGAATCTGTGTTCAAAGTTCAGGCAAAAACAAGCAGGACTCGGTCGGCCCACTGAAGGCGAATGTTTAAAAAAAAACAAAACTAAAAAAAAAAGTTACTATACTTGCATGTTAAATGCACGTTCCAAAAAAGGACGCTTGGACTACGCGTTTGCCTTTGCGTTCATGTAGTCCTGGTGGGCTCCGTCAGGCGCTGGTACACCAGCGCTCGGTGCCGGGGCTCCAGGCAGTAGGCGATGCTGTCCTCCACGTCGCGGCAGCGCCGGGAGAAGCGGCAGCGGTCGCGGGCGAGCTCCTCCCACTGCCCGCGGCGGTCCTCTTCCTCGCGGCTGCTGGTGGCGAACTCCTCCACTTCCTCACAGAAGCGCACCTGGCAGGGATGGACGATGATTAAACAACAGCAAACTGGCGACCTCATTTAGAACGATGGCTTCCTGTACAAAATACAAACGCGCGCATACTTGAGTGATCACCCGATTCGCATTTCCCTCCATGAAGGCGGAGTGATTTCGAACGGGTGTGAATTATTACTTTGCAGATGGTTGTTGCTTGAATTTCATTCAGTTGCAACATTCACATCCTCATACACCATCTGCTGCTGCGTACTCCGCTCACACTGATAAAAGTGACTGATGCATGACATGACCGATTCCTTTGTTTAGCAGTAAAGTTTTACCTTTATGTTTTGATGGTCTGGTTATATGTATATTCCACTGCATTTTTGTATTCATTTTATTTTTATTCTTTTTTATTTTTGGTATTTTATTAAATTTTTAGTATTGTATTTATATGTACCCTGGCTGCTACGGCGACCCAATTTCTCTTCGGGGATTAATAAAGTTTTATCTATATCTATATGTGGAACATACAACAAATGAATCATTTGCTGTCATTTGCTGTTCATTGTATTCTTGCAGGAACTGTGCTTGCATGCACGTATGTGGCCCTCAACAACGTTGCACGAAAAACCACATCAATTTCTGCATTCTCAGGAAAGAAAGGCTGCTTCCCCAGTTCACTGTACGTTTATACTTTATAGCTTGTTGACAGTTGACTGTGCCCCTTTGTAGTGACTCACATTAAAGTGCAGGCCACTTCACTCAAATGCTACTTCCACACACACACTAAAGTTGATGCGTGTCGAATGACTAACTGGTGATTCATTGGTGGCCCGAGTGGTCTGTGAATGTGAACGTGAGCAAGTAGTGTGTACATGACTCCAATGAACAGCAAAATATTAATCACGATAGGAGGGCCACAATTCCATGGTAACTATTTGTTATGATAGGTTAGGTTATCTTCGTGTGGACCTGTGTTATAGCTCTATAGTGATATCAGCCTATGCAAGTGACTGTTGCACCACAAGGGCTACCGGGATATTGTTGTTGTTGTTGGTGTAACCAAATACATACATTTGAATGCATTCGTGCGACTGTGTGCCAACTGACGTGGGCTATGGGTTACCCTAGCATCCCAGATAAGACTCCTCGAGCCACACTGACCTTTTTGACAACCCCACAGCCTGGCGACGCCACAGAAGCGGCAGCGGTGGGCGCCGGGAGTTCCGAGAACCCGCTGTCCAACCGGTCCTCCGCCTCCTCCCTCCTGTACTGGGGCGGCAGTGACGCGGCGGCCACTTGCCGGACCAAGCGAGGCGCCACCTTCGTGGGCTTCTTCTTCTCCTCCTCCTGGCCCCCCTCCTTCACCGCCGCCGCCTTCACCTTGGGGCGGGACGGTTCCGTTCTGAGAGGGGCCTGGAAGTTCCGCAGGCTGTAGGGGTCTGAAGACGAGGAGAAGGAGTTCCACAGGCCGTCGGCGTCCTCCGCCTCGCTGGCTGAGGTCGAGTCGTCCCACGAGTCGGGCTGCTGTTGGCCCGGCGGGGACACCGAGAGGGCCAGCGGGGTGGCGGAGGCTGCGCCCTGGTCCGGGGAGGAGTCCGGGGAAGAGTCTGACGAAGAGCAGGCGGCGGCAGCGCTGGTGGAGGGGATGGGCCGCGGGCCCGTGATGATTGGAGCAGTGAAGTTCCGGGGGTTGTATGGGTCCTGAGTTTGGCATAAAGAGTTCCACAGGCGATCGGCTTCCGGGTCGACCGCGTTGTCTGAATCATCGCTGTCGGAGTCGGAGATCTCAGAGGAACCCTCGCTGTCAAAGCCGTCGTCACAGTCACTGAACTCGCTGTCTGACAGGCTGTCGGCATCATCATCATCATCATCATCACTACAGGGCCTGCCCATTATGAAGGCGATGGTTCGATTCTGGCAGTAGGGGGAGGTTATTGTATCGGCCGCTGTAGACGACCCTTCCTGAGGTGTCACTTCTCCACCAGCACCACCCCCATCATTGCCACCAACATCACATGTTTCTTCTTTTGCCCCCTCTTCCTCCATTCCTTCAGCTGCTTGAGATGGTCCCTCAGTGGGCTCGAAGGTCTCCGTCTCCACTATGGCAATATCGCCTGCTACCTGAAGCTCTTCTTTAGAAACTACCATTACCATGTGATGTTGGCATAATGCATGACCTTCTTCAAGACTGGAATAACCGTTATCTTGATCAGGGGTCAGAACTGCCACCTCACTGAAGACAGTGGCAGCCCCAGCACTAATGTTGGTTTCATTGATGCTGGGCTCCTGTTGGAGCACAAGGGCATCTGAACACTTGAGAGATTCTGGTTGTGGGCTTTCGAGTATCCCATTGTCCACTGGTTGCTGTGTATTGCTGGAGTGTCCACCAGCATTTTCGCTTGCCATCGACTCCCAACTACTGAACTGTACAAACGCACATAGCGCCGTTGTCTTGGCAACGGTGGCTTTTGTACCACTCGGTGGTGGAGAACAATGTGCAGCGCGCACGCCCTCCCCTTTGCCCAGAGATAATTTAGACAACCAACTTTGAGCTCGATCGTCACTGCCCCAAAACCCACCCCACCAGGTATGACTCCCCCAGTCGTTTTGGAGCAGGGAAGTCGTCGCCTCCGTGGATAATCCTGCATTCAACAACACATGACCCCGGTTTCTAGCAATTGAAAAATCCCCCGTGATAATTTCTTTCTCAATGTCACCACCGTCTTTAATTCCCAATTCTGAAAACGATTCTTCTGTCATCCACTTCTGGTTACTTTCACTTCGTGGTTCCATGAGTCTACCTGCATTGCCACAAGGCATCACGTCGGCCAACTTTCTCAAATACGCGACTTCTTTGCCAGACAACGTTGGCTTTAGATCTTCGCTAACCCACTCAGGTATACGGTCAGTCAAGGAACGACTTTGAAGAAGCCCGGGGAAATACTTTTGCAGGAACGACATTGCGGGCCTTGACACGACAGAGAACACGTTAATCCACGACGTTTCCCGCTTGTCATTCCGGGATAAAGTCGCCTGATGCTCGCTCGACGAGAGGGCCGAGGGCTGGGGCTCCGAGACATGAGCTCCGCGGTTCATACTCTTGACATTGTTTAGCACTCCAACAATAAAAATGAAAACATTAAGATGAGACTCCACACAATGTAATTTGATAGTTGTTATTTTGACAGCTGTCAAAAAAAGAAAAAGAAAAAAGGAGGCTATTCGTGTCAGTACGCCTGGGTGCTTCAATGTAACGCCCAGACTAAGCAATAGTCCGCTTTAGATTGTTACAGTTCTATAACTGCTGGATTTCCATGGTTTGTTACACTGAATGGCAGACATACCAGCTACCAGTGCAAGCAGAACCCCACAGAAGATCACCGTCCATGTTGTCGGAGCCAGAGTCAGTGTTCAGACCGGGGATATTCTTCTCAAAGTACTTCTTGTAATTGGGGAGCTTCGTATAAACACCGACACCAGCGGCTTGCGAATTAAGGGAACTGCTTGAGAATATGTGGCCGAAGGAAAAATACATGTCCAACAAAGACAAAAAAGCCATTTCGTTTTCAGAAGAAAAAATGCCGGTGTTTCTCTACAATAGTCAGATGTTAGCTAATGGTAGCTGCTGGTGCTAATAAATTAGCAGCGATAGCCGAGACGTATAGACTTGCTCCAAAACGCTAAAACAATACACGTACCTTCCGGCCAGTCCAAAACCAAAATTTTCAACCACTATACGACGATCACAGGCAAACGTTTTAAAGTGTTAACATTTAAGATATTCCACCCGGGTAAAATTCTCAGTTGGGTACGACGTTATTGAGTGGGTAGGCAGTAACTGGCGGTAGTGAGTGTTTCATCAGAAAGTCTAGGGAACGTCTAAAAATACTCTGCAGATTGACGAGTTCTCGGCTAGGGGGAGTCGGCATATTTCCATCTTCAGGCAAGCGTGGGACATGAACTCGTGTCCTACATGTGTGGGTTACGCAATGATGGTCGGGGTTTTGACATCTTTTCAATTGGAAATATGTTAGTTTCAGTATCATTCATGCCTGTATAAATTAATATTATACTTTATTATAGTAACAGGTTCGTTTTATATAACTGATTCTTTGTTTCATTGAGAATTAATCAGTATTAATCAACAACATTTAATCGTGAACTTCATCGTTTTTAGATTCAAGTTTATTTTGTAGTGCAAATAATATTACAAAACATGTCCCAAAAGTAACACAATACAGCTGTTATTTATTAAAGAAAAAAAAGTTAAATTTAATCACATTAATCATTTGGCCTTATTTACATACATCATATCCAGTTCATTTTGAACTTTATTAACATTATAGGCTATGCCCTGTATATACAACACACTTTAAATGGGTCATGGTTAAAATCACTATCTAATAATAAAGGACAATACTGGTCTGCCTGATCAAACCACTGTTACCCTGTCCTGGCGTCACAAAATGACCAATACGTTTCTCAAAATCCCTTCGTTGTGTTGATTCTGCATAAGAGCATTTCAGCCACTAGAGACAGTTGCAGCGGTTTGATCACCCCGACCGGTTTTGTCCATCTAATCCCTCTTTTAATTGCATGCATCATGTATTTCAAATAAGATGTCTATGCTGATGCATGATGAACTAAGTGTTTCCAGCTCCTTACTTTTGCACATCATACAGATAAGGGGAAAAAAAACTTCACTCAATTAATGTTCCTTAAAATTAATTACATATGTAAACAAACTCAACCGGATAAAAAAAAATAGGTTACCATTGCTTTCTGTGGTCAAATAGTTATAGCCTTAAACTAACGATATTGAAAGATATTGAACATTCTTGCACAATTATTAGTTATTTGACCAACATGAGATCTAGGGTAATTGAGGGACATTGTTACATTTCTGGTGATTTCCACAACTTAGAACAGTGAATCCAATAGCTCACTGCCAGATAGTGGAGTGATCGTCAAGATGTGTGTCTCTCAGTTTCATTCTAAACTGTAACTTTCTGGACGCCATCTGCATTGTTTCTGCATTCACCAGTTCTCAGAGTTTTGTAGTTCCGCACAAATGTAATAATGTGATAATAATGTAATAATGCGTTAAAGTAATAAGTGTTTAAGCTGTTGCTGTTATTCATTTAGTTAAAACATATGTATATATACATATTCTTTGTGATTCACAGGATATTTTATCGAAAGAAACAGTGATTTCAGAAGTGGAGATAAAAAAAAAAAAGCTGGGTAAAAGATGGTTCTCATCAATCAGAATGGCACGGCATAAAATCTAAATAATGTATTCTGTTTCTCTCACATGGACACACATTCCCACTCAAACAAATACACAGACATGCATACACGCACAACACTCTCATTCTGCCTATCAGAAAAAATAGTTTACATATCGGTTCATCTTATTTTCGGCTCAACATTTAAAATGACTAAAAGCCAAATACAGAGTCAGCCCATGGTGTGAGTTTTGACAAGTAGCATTGGCTGCTAAGGTAGCTCGTGCTGTACAACATTTTAGCATAGCAGCTAAGCAATAACAACAGAAAACACACTAGAGCTATACAGCATATACACAAAGGACTGCATGTCAACATCTACACTGAAAACCATCATCCTTTCCTGCAAAACATATTTGCATGACATGGTTCTACTTCGGAGTTCTAAAAGCTCTTCTGCATATCTACACACTGGGCCAACGTAAACAAAACAAACTCGAAGACGAAAAGATCCTAAACAAAACAAATCATTCTGTATTAATATCCAAATAAGAGCTTACACTTGAAAACTAAATATCGTGTGAGAATGTCCACTATCTCATAGAGCTAATGATGAATCCATTCTCAATCAGCATTTCTCATAGGAATGTTTTTTTTTTTTGCTGTTCGCTGTTCTTGCATCTCTCTCACATGCTCTCTCAATGTTGCAATCGCACACGTGCACACGGGCACACACACGCGCACACACGCACACGCGCACACACACACACACACTTTGCATCTCCTTAATGTTGTTAGCGGGCCGACTCGGCGCCCTCCAGGCTGAGCTGGTGCCAGTCCACCCAGTGCTGGCCAGGGAGGAGCTTCTTCAGGGGGATGAATGTCTCCCCCAGCAGGGTGTTCTCCCAGAAAGGCCCATCCCCAAGCACCCGCAGGTGGATCACCCTCTGGTCCAGGTCCCCGCGGGGGATTCGCTCGTACACCAGCTGGGGTAGAGGTGCAACATATAGATAGCGATTTATAGTCAAAAGCTACCACTGCACTAATTATGATTATTGAATAAATCTGTTTTGATGCTACACTCAAATGTGTACTGATATACCGTAATATCGCCATAGCTATTCCATTTTATTTAAATTTTTTTTCATATTCATACATGGTGCCTTGTCGCAAGAATGTAATTACCCCGAGTGGCCCTGTTTTACATTGGCCATCTGACAAATAAAAACACTCTATCCTCATCCTCTCCCAGTTGGGTGGGGTTGTGTTATGTTCACCATCTCATTGTAGGTGGGGTTGTGTTATGGGACGCTTTTATCCAAAGCAACTTACAAAGAGTACATTTGTCATCAGAAGGTGAAACATTTCATTGCTGCTAATACAGTAAGAAAGTCACCAGAACAAGTTTCAAGCATTTCAAGTGCTAGATTAACCATTGCTAGTGTACAACATCTCTGACTAAGTGCCAAGTTACAAAGAGCAATCAAAGTGCCAAATTACAAAGATTAAAGTGCCAGGACATACAACAAGTAAGAGCATGAGGATAGTTATGCAACATCTCATTGCAGATGGGGTTGTGTTATGTTCACCATCTCATTGTAGGTGGGGTTGCAGGTGCGCCGCGCTGCTTTCGTCTTCTTCTTGCTGGTCTTCTGGGGGTCCGGCAGCAGGTAGAGCTTCACATAGGGGTCCGGGTCTGTCCCATCCTGGAGGGGCTGCTGGAGGCGCGTCACGTGCAGGTAAGACAGGAGACACAACGCACCAGCAAATCAAACCATTTGACCCATTATTAAAGGGGCGGGGGGGTAACCAACACATGAAACCCGTTGACCCGTTATTAAAGGGGAGGTAACCAACAAATTAAGCTGTTGACATGTTATTGAAAGGAGAGGTAAAACAACAAAGGTTACACACTGTTGACATGTTAAAGGGCTGGTAACCAACCAATAGTAAATAGTTCTGCTACAATAATGACCCCATACAAACCTTTCTGGTTTTGTTCTTCTGGGAACACACCCTTAGGAATATATGTACATATGTGTGTGTGTGTGTTGACCTATAACTTAAGGGGTTAGTAAACCCCCCAAACCACTTTTCCTCAGCTCCAAACCTTCTGTTTGGGTCTCAGAGAGTTGGTCAACATTTCCACTTACCAGACCCCGTATGTGCATGACCATGATGAACAGCTTGTCGCTCTTGTAGGAGATGGACAGCTTGACCTCTCCCATGTCCTTCCCCGATGTTGGAGACCAAGAGAGCTCTAAAAGCAAAGTACGGGAGGAGTTTATTCAGAGGCACACATAACCAAGTACATGGTCACAGCTAATCATACAGAACAGCAGTATTTGAGCTTTTCCTCCAGCTGGTTCATCAATGATTAGGGGTACTGGTAGAGGACCAAAATATCCTAAAAATACTAAAGTGTTTTTTTAAACAGGAAATGACTGTGCATTAAAATAATGTGTGCTGACAAAAAGCAGGCAATCTTGCAATAAACTAGTTCCTGAAACATCCGTGACAGGGTCACGTTTGCTTAGCATGTGATCTGGTTAGTGATGATGTTTCAGGAACTCTCATGGACTTTACACGGGTTGTGTAGGTGTGGTAGTTGTATACGTGCACAGTAGTGTGGGTAGTGTTTTCGAGGAAGCCATGTGATTCCGTACAGCCAAGGGCTTCGCTTACTCCCTCAATTTCATTTCATTTCATCATTATCATTATTATTATTACCATAATTCTTAGATAATATCACGTTAACACAAATATTATTGACAAATATACACAGGATAAATCCAATATGAAGTGTAAGCAGGCAACCTGACATTTGTTAATATCTGATATGAACATTTGTAACCCAAACACATTTGTAACCCAACCCATTGTTAAAAACCAAACCGTATCAAAATAGCTCATGTGTTTGTTTGCAACTGTTTACCAGCCGGTTTGTTCTGCAGGGTGTTGAGTGGAGTCCCCGGTCTCTCGTCTCTCGGCAGTGGGTGGAAAAACGTGTAGATGAGGTCGCACTGAAGAGATGCAAATAGTTTCAACATCCAGACCACATTTTAACATTTTACACCAAAACATTGAAATATCACACATTTCCTGCATATTTATGTGTCCGAGATGTATAGAATAGATACACAAATATTGTGTTGATTAACACAGAGTCACAACTTTATTTTCCAACGCAGTTTCTGAAAACAAATATTATTCACTGGTTATTACTCCATTCGTGTCCAACGTGTTCTGAAGTCGGGCTGTAATGTAATAGCTTTGCAGTCAATGCATTCAAATACAGAAATTCTATAGCATATTGAGACAAATATGTTATTCCAAAGATCTTAGTTCAAGCCACTATGTTTCATGAAATGGATGGAAACCTTTGTGGGCCATCTTTTTCTCAGAAATTTCTATGACAATAAAGGAACTCCATACGCCTTACGCAAGACAAGAAACATTTTGTAAAGTCAGTGGTGCTGGCTAGTATCCAAGAATGGTTGTGTGTGATACTGCCACTCC
>OMKQ01018061.1:2715-12900 GCA_900302335.1 Phycis phycis
ATTCTGAGGTAAGTTGTCCATGTGGCTAAATGTCAATAAAAAAAAAACATGTTATTGTTATTTTCTGGGAAACTTTTGCTGACACAATGACTTTTTTGAAGTTTATGTGTGCGCACATGTGTGTGTGTGTGTGTGTGTGTGTGTGTGTGTGTGTGTGTGTGTGTGTGTGTGGGCAGGGGGCAGGATAATTCTGGAAGACTTAACATTTTCTATTGTACACAAAACAGAAGCTGGCGAATTTACACTTGCACTGCTTTTAGTGTATTGAAAAGAACCAAATAAATATACGGGCTTCTCGTGTACATATACTGTATATATATATATATATACTATACCAATATGTATTACTGCCCATAGGAAAATGTGAGTTTTTTTTTATAGGAAACAAATGTCACTTTGCACTGGAAGGCCAAGTGTCTATGGAGTTGACATGGCAAACTAAAGTGTGGAAAAGAGATTTGTGAGATTGCCGCTAAGCAGATTCTACTCCATGCCCCAAACTCCCTTGGTGCTGCTTTTTAAACGTGTAAGAAGCATAGACAATATGTATGTACGACTTAAAAAGAATCCTGAAATCCATTGAGAATTTCAAACAGGCAGCCGGATCCACGGCATGGGAAGATATGTGTTTTGACCCTGGCTCAGCACCAAACACATAAGCACCCATGCACTGTTGCATTTGACACAAAGAAATCACTTTAAAGGTGTTTCACTCGAATCGCCACATGAATGTTGAACACTTAGTGTCCGATCTGTTTAATTCCCTGCAGCAAGAACCGAGTGAAAACAGAATCAAGACAAAAAGTTGCACTGAAAAACAATCAAAACGATCAACAACAATTTTGCATCTTCAACGTAAATGTTACCCTCCAAATCCTTTGTTTAAAAAACCCCATTGAGATAATATGTCCGCCTTGTGTAATCCTTCTTTTAACTTCCAATACTGGCGTCAAACTTAGCGTCAAGCTTACAGTACAGGATAGTGTAGCTACAATATTCTTTGAAGCAAAGAGCTCATGAGGGAAACCAGCACCACAGATGTAGAGTAAAATAGCACCAGTTGTCAGAATGTACGGTCTAGTGGTGGCATAGTGCAGCTCTGGAGAAGAGGCCAGGATTCTCTCAGAGGCTGTTACCAACATCCGAGGTAACTTTGGCAGCTTTTTTTTCTGTTGTTGTTGTTGTTGTTGTTGCCCATTCCCCGAAAAAAATATTTAAGCAAAAAGGCGTGAGCACACAAACATTATCTCAATCTCTTGAAATGTAACATCAGCTGCAGCATCACAACCGCCACTGTGTCTGCTGAAATATCATTTCTACTGTCACAGATTGTTGCACCGTTGTCTGCCTATTGCTGCTGTGCACATTGCCAAAAAGACGCAGCCAAACATTAAAAACTAAATTACATTTCTTTGAAGTCATGCCTGAAACTGAAGATAGATAGATAGTTTGCTTCATAGGATTAAGATGAATGGGCGATGGTAAATACTACAGTGCTGTCCAGTGAAGTGGTTCCTGAAAACAGATGACTTATGCAAATCATTCCAAACAGTAGAATGTCATGACCCACAGAATGACATTTTGGGGCAGTCTCTTTTGACTTTGACTTAAGATTTAGCCTGAAACGCATCAAACACGCTTTTATATTTCTCTACTAAAATTCTGAATTTGCTACAGTAGAAAGCAACACATGGATATAAAAATAAAAGAAACATAGACTAATACATTCTTCAAAACAAGTAATCTCTGCAAATATAGATACTATCAACCATTTTGGTTTTATAACATTATATATAGTTTCTATTTATTTTTTTCTTTCTTGGATCTATAATATTCAATTTCGAAAACTAGTGTTCTAGCATTTAGAAGAATTCCATCACTTACATGTAGATGTCTGTATATATATTTATATATATATTTATATATATATTTATATATTTATATATATATATGAAGAAAGTTCTATGCTACTCAAATCTCACTCATCTTCAGTAGTCTGTGTGCATCGTATTTTCTCATACAAAAAAAAAAATAAATACACGTTACAAGTTATGCCTATTTAGAATAATATTTACACCAAATGACAAACTTCATAAATCAGCATCAAATCAGCATCAATAAGCAATAATAATGTCAGGGAAAAGCCGATAAACTATAATAAAAATAATAAAACATTTAAAAATGTCCATACTCCATCAGAAATTAAGATTGTCAACATGCACTATGATATGATCTGGCATTAGGGCTTAAGGTCCAATTGAGATTTTTTATTTTGAATGGTGGTATCCAGTACTCATGAAAAAAACAAATACTTCAATTATTCAGAGTTTTGAAACCAGATGCAACTTTTTTTGTAGTTGCATTAGCCTGTAAAGAAAAAAATATGCAGAAAAAACTGACCAAAACGTTGCGTACACTTCAGTAATTCCCAAATACTATGCCAAATTATGTATTTATTTACAAAAGAATGACATAATAATATAATATTTATAATATCATTAAAAAATATATTTTATTGGAAATGCATGTGTCGTTTGAAAATTGCGTGTAGTATTATGTTTGTATAATGTTTAGTATCAAGGCAAAGTCATTAAACTGCTAACCTTTAAATGTGTATTTTATATGTATTATTGTATTGTTGGTTTAACTGTTTTGCTGTCGTCGTCTTTTTTGGGGAACAAACAAGTTTGGCTAATTTCTTTGTCTTGGCTGAAGTGTAGTGCATTTAAATGGACAAATCTGCTGTACAATGTTAGAAGAATCATTCACTTATGTGGTGTGTATTAGCACCAGAGACATTTTGATGTAACTAAGGGCAATTCTGTTCAATGTCTTCTCTAATCTATATAATGTTCACAACGTGGTGAATAGTTTAGCCTAAGTGCAATGCTATATGAAACACAACAAGCCACTGAGCAGCTGAAAAACCAGACTCCTTCGTCAGCCTTCACCAAGCTCCAGAGATGAGAACGATACAGTACCAAGATTTCTTTTACAGCTTATACAGTTCTGGCAATAAATTGTGGCTGATATTTGGTAGACCACGACAATAACTATTGCTAAGCAAAGTAAAGAGGCCTAGCACTGATGGCTGCTTTACTATGAAAAAGGTTTTGATCACTGCACACACTTTTCAACTCATTCACTATGCAATTCCTAATTTTGCACCACAATCACCGCCTGACAACTCATGTCATTTCTATAATCTTAGAAATTTCACAATGTATCAAGATCAATATGTCTAGCATGAACCGCATATTCACAAGCTCAGGTGCACTTGAGACAATATATCATCAAGTGTTCATCAAAATATTTCAGAAACAACAAGGAACAATTCTAATTTGACCATAACCTGACCATCTTTAAAGTAAAATCTCAACAACCACTGCTGTAACTATAGAAGACAACGACTCTAGGAGATGTCTAACCATATTGTATGTGCTTTTTAAATCTGTCATTTGACAATTTGTGGTCTGGATATAATAGCTAAGTGTCACACTTTGGTTTTAATGTGGAAACATTTTATTGAATGTTAAATTAGTACAGAAACTGCAGATACTTGGTTTGGTAAATGTATAGTGTACTTGATGTAACAACTATTTTGTATTTATTTCCAAAGCCCTGCCTGACAAAAATGTGTTTTGGTAAGTGATGAGCACGTTTTCTTCAGATAAAGACCAACGATTCTCTACTCATCAGCTTTTTTCATATATTTGCATCTGGATTGGCATTCCTCTAACATTTTCACCAGCATTCAAAAGTTGTATCTGTGTGAATATTGATTTCACTATACAATTTGTGGTGGCACATGTATTTATGTAGGATGTATGTACAGAATGTTGATATTTCTATTGTACTGCAATGTTTGTTCGTTTTTTATGATTGAGTCCTGTGCATAACATATTTTACAAATGGAAAAAAAAACATGGCACCTAATATCAAATATGACAATATTTCAGCGTTGTTAAATAATATATACAATTATAAATAATATAAATGATATATATTAATAATATATAAAATAATAATAATTTCTAAAATAATAATAATAGTATATAAATGTGACCTTCTTTAAGTTTCTTTTCCTTTTTTTTACATTTTAACATATGGCCTGTTTTCTTTGACTTGAAAACTGATATACGGTGTATATATAATAAGGATGTATGTAATTGCATGCCTTTATTGAGAATTTGATGTACATAAAATTCCTTACCAGACTGATGCCAATGTGTCAGCTTTGTATTTGAAAATAAATGAATATATAGGTTTATATCAGGCTTATAGCTATATATATATATATATATAGCACTGAGTAGAGTGGATACAATATGGTCTAGCCAGTGATTTTTTTCTCAGATTTCCTGAAAATTTGAGTTAACAATTTGATGATACATTTTCTTCCCAAGCTTAGCTATTTATTGTCTTAACATGGACTAAACCCCAGTCAGATTTAATGGAACATTTAAGTCATTGAATACATTGCTTTGAAATATGTATTTAAGGTATCGGTTAATATGTGATAGTAAAAACCTTCCATCTTGATGCGAGACATCTCCTCATCTTAATTTTATGGGAGGGGTTTTAATCTTTTTCCAATGCTTTTAAAAAATCTCGATCAGATGCCACCAAAATAAAGGCGTAAGCAGCAGCACAACAAAGGTATAAATGATGAGGCATGCTTTGCATGTAATCTCAGCACAGCATCATCTCATGTTTAGTTTCTTAGAAATAGCACCTTGGGGAGGGGCATTTGCATGGGGGCTTCTTGGAAAATACAGTGCACGTTATTAAAATAATTATTTATACTTTTAGGTTTCATTAACATTTAACTATCTCATATTTTTGTTTCCTTTCGTTGCACAGCTCATAAAATGCAAGATTGTAAGAGTCCATACATTAATGGAGAATATATAGAATTTGATGTGGTAGGCTAATGTGATGTTATAGGCTTGTGTATAATCCCTTCTGTCTGGACCTCATTTTCCTCATTCATCCGTTTATGTCGCCCCTAATCTCAAAAGAACCCTGATACAGCTCTCGTGAGGGTCAAAAATGCTGTGATGGTTGATGGAAAAACAACATTCCTTAGGGGAGTTGAAAGCCTATAAACTTGTTATCATAAAACACGTTATCCCACAAGGGTCTCATTAGCTTCTTCCGGTGAAGCATCCACATACTCTCATCCCTGTCACCCTCATCTGATCTCTCTCTCTCTCTCTCTCTCTGTCTCTCTCTCTCTGTCTCTCACTTTACTGGAGTTTCATTGTTATGCAGATGACACCACGTTTGTATTTCATGTTTGTACAAAGAGTTTCTGCTTGATAAGGTGCTTTATGTCTAAATTATACAACAGCCTGCCAGCAACAAAACTACCAGCCTCCAGACTCCAAGTCAAGTTCAATAATCTTCCATTTCATTCCAGTTCTCTTGCCAATTACACATTTGCAATGTTTCATCTAACAACTAAAACATCTCAAAACTTGTTCCTGCTCAATCATTACAATATACAAAGAAATGTGTCCATGCCTTTATTTCTTTAATGCTGAGCAACTGCAATGCACTCTCCATTTGAAACGTAAGCAGTGGGAGTAGCACCAAAAAGCTCCAGTGCATTCAGAACTGGGCTTTCAGAATCCTGGTCAGTATAGAAGAACATAACCATTCAAGGTTGTCTCTTCCAGCGTTAACAAGAAAGCGTCATTATTTGGGGGGTTTGTTTATTAATGTATTCTTTGAGTATGTAGTTTGAGATTTAGTTTTCTCTCTAACCACATTAAACCTCATTGCTCTTTATAAAGACAACCTTTCCATCTTGGGCCACTACCGGAGTAAAGGCCAAGAGTTAAATGAAACAGTTTAAGTCATTAAAATCCCTTCTGTGAAAACCCTATCCATAGATTAGCACCAGATGAAGAAATAAACAACAACAACTTAGGCTGGTCTGTGATGATGTGTCTTGAGCAAGCGTGTAACGCTAGAGGAATCAAGTTTATAGTATGTATGTATGCTTCAGCATGTTTCACTGTATGTATCAGCAACTTTTATATATTCACATCTGTTGTGAGGCATTTAAGAATTTAAGAAGAATGAATGTGTGTGTTTTGAATAAATTATGTATAACATTAGAAACTAGTAAGTATGAAGTACTAATGAAATTATAACATTTTTGGAGGTTGGACAAGTGGATAAACGTAATTCAAGAGATAACTGTCTAGATGTACCGCTTAGGATTTATATTTTAAATAACCTGACCATATGTACAGAAAGTTAGTTTGATACACAAAAAAACATAATAATAATGATAACAATAAAAACATTTATAAAACGCAGCCAACCAACCAAGGAAGTCCATTAAGGCCATTTGCAGCCGTTGTTGGACAAATTATGTCCATTTATTATTTTTGCTAAAATACTATTTTAACATTTGGCACAAAATCCTATCCTCCAGTATCTGTATGTTTGCTGTTTGATTGAAAATGTGCATACCTGCCCTAGAGTATTTTTTATAGGATTTGGGGCCTGACAGACTATCTAGAAGACGATCAGAAAACTGAAATAAACAACATTTTCTCCAGTGCAAATAGTCAACGGGGAAAAAAGAAAACATTTGTGATTTAATGGGGTCAGGGCTTTACGTGTCAGTACATCTATAAAATGTACTTTGTAAATACACTCCAGATTACCTTTTGATTAATTGAGGTTGTACTTTACTTTTGAACGTGAGGTGACCAGAATATTTATATTATTTGTCAGAAAATGATATTAGCATTCATATCCCTGTGAAAATTGAATTGAAATGGCCATAGTATAGCGCTCAGTATAGCATATGGAAAATGATTGTTGTCATCTTAAGTGAATCATCTTCTTTGAAAAACTAATTCTCAGCAGAAACTATAAATTCACTAACATGGGAAATTGAAGAACCAAATACTACTTGCATGCTAAAAGATGTGGAAGCTGTGTTTTCATGGTTGGGTTATTATTTCGGTATGTTCTATGGGGACTCAATTGACCCGAGTTAACTGTCCATGAATGAAATGCAATAGAAAGAATGCTAGGTGGAGGCGAGGTTGGGTGAACAGTGCTCTGAGGTAACGTTGGTAACGAGCAAGAACACGTGCACACTTCCCCGGCAGATTGAGACTGTTCTGGCAGAATGGAGCAAGTGACGTGGTGTCTGTTAAGTGTTAGTGTGCGCGAATGTGTGTGTGTGTGTGTGTGTGTGTGTGTGTGCACGCGTGTGTGCATGCGTGCATGCGATTTGCATGCATGCGTGCATGTGTGTGTGAGAGTGAGTGAGGTTTATTGAGAGATTCTGTAAACTGTGGTCCAACACAAGGGACATAAAAAAACTAACCTTCAAATAAAAAACTGTTATAATGCAGTATGATTTCATTTTTTTTAAACAAATACAAATTTGTAGACATAGGTTGATCATATAGAATAGTATTTTGTTTTGAAAAACAAAACATGTTTGCACTGGAGTAGTTCAAACCTATGGCAGATATAACATTTGTAATTATCTTCTTGGAATCTAAATATAAACTTTTGATGGGAATACTACTCGATTTAAGCATAGACATGTTATGCTCTTTTGTTTTAGGTTTCACTAATGTCCCTAAAAACAATGGGCTTTCTTAATTATTAAACCAGGATTAAAACCTAATTTGAATAGACCACCACTGTGGCTATGAATAGCACAGTGGAAACTGAATTAGGTGGTAAAATGACTGATTCAATATTACTTATTCTACTTTTCATATTGTATTGCTGTGTGTATTATAAAGTCATATTAATACTGATTTCCTTTTTTTTATAATTACAGTCATTTTGTCAATATTTTTGTATTTTTGCTAAGAACGCCACTGTGTATACTTCCATGACATCGCAGATCATGGCTGATACACATTTACATGGAATCCATTTTTTGGTCATTTGATGGGGAAAAAGTGAACAATTATTCAACTACTTCTTTTCCAAATGCAGAGGAATGACGTATCTAAATGCTAAAGTTCAGTAGTATTCCCGTTGTCGACGGATATTGCAATTCTACTCTCATTTCTGGGACCCAACTGCTTTTTTTTTGTTGTCGTTGTCGTAACCATTTCTTTGTTTTTCGTGGGTTTTTTTTTTTTTCGTCCTCCCGAATGCGACGTAGCTAGTGCTGTTTCAGAGGCAGGATCTGGCGCGTATGTGTGTGACCTTGTCTTGAGGAACGCTCGGCGCTCAGAGGAGGGTGGCGTGGTCCAGGTCTATGCTGTCCATGCTGGCCAAGATGGCGGTCTGGTCCTCCTGGAGCGGACGGCGGTACAGTAGGGCCGAGAAGCGGATGTACGGGTCGTGGCGAATGGGCCGTTTCTTCTTCTTGCGGAGGTAGAGAGCTTCCTCGGCCGGGGGTTCCTGAGAGGTGTAGGCCTGCTGCTGGGTCTGAGAGGTGGAGACACCTGGTGGCCGGGGATGGGAAACGACAAGGGAGGGGGGATTGTGAAGTGCATTGCGGATACGCTGTGTTGTCAGAACATCAAAGTGGATGGATGTGTTACAGCTGTTGTTTCAAAAACTCACTCAAAACTAATTTAAAAAAATGTATATATGTATGTATATATGTATTTATATTTGCATTGATTTAAAATATTGGTCTTTGTATTTATGTTTTTCAATGCCAGGGCACGCTGCTATTGTACGTGTCCGTAAAAGCAGGATTTAATGAATTCAAAATTACGTGACAACACAGATGATTATTTGACGATATCCGGGCGGGCTGTGAGGGCACAGTTCACCTGTTTTCCTTCTGGCCTTGGAGTTATTGTTGTTCATCATCATCTTCTTCGCCTTCTTGATACGTTGGTATCTCAGTGCGTCGATCCTCTCAGACCCAGGCTGGGCACTCAGGGCACCTCTGCGTCTTCTGGACAACAGAGAAGGAAGAGAGAGAAACACAACAGGTAACTCCACGCCTCAAGTGTTCAGCGGAGCCCTCGGCTGGCTACACCAGGGACGGACGTCACGAAAGCCCTACCGATAAGAGCCAGACCCGGTCAACACAGCCCCCCTGCCGGTGCAAAGCTAAATGCATGGGTGCCCCGGGTGCACCTCAGGGTGCAGCGACCCCCCCCCCGGAACGCACACAGCAAGTATATGTGAACAGATGATGGAGGATTGGGATTACATTTACTATTTACTTCTCCGTTACAACCGGGCTCTTGGGTGACGCCTGGATGCGTCAAGCTCACAAACTATCGCCACACGAAGACCCCACGTCTGGAGTTTGTCGAATCCAGACGGCTTGTTGAGCACCTTCTGATCACTGCATGCTTATGCATGTGAATAGAATGTCTCGTCTAATTGATCACGTCATTAGTTTTCTGACTATCCCCCTCAAAAATCTCGTGTCGCACGAGATTAGGATGGTAATCAATCACAAATACTGTACGGAAAATGGTATTTCAGGAAGTAACCTTTAACTACTGCTGTTTCAGACTGATGAAATTACACCAAATGAATAATTTCGTTTGCTGACTGGAAATCCCAAATGTTATTTTCGTACCGTGAGACACTTAAATAAAGTCATTTTTTGCACATGCAATGCAAAAAAAAAATGCATTCCATGTGCATGTTTATTGGCCCCTAGGAAGGCCCTCCTCGTTATCCACTTATATGAAATATGGCAAATAAACAAACTCTGCCCCCCCAAAAAACATTCTGAGGGCAGAGACCATACATAAATAAATACTGATAACAGAGGAGCCATCTTGGACGGACTGCAGGAAGAAAGCTTTAGTAGTTAGTAGAGGGAGGGAAAGTCACAGCTGAGCAACAAAGCATTGTCAATATGTATATTCATAGACATGGAAACTGTCTACAATGGGCTTCACCATGCTGACAGGGGGAGAGATGGCGGGGGGGGGAGAATGACTACTCGGGAACAGTCACATAATGAAAAATAAGCCAAAAAAAGCGAAGCACTAGGACAACAGATGTAACAAGAGGTTATCCATATAGAATTGATCGTCTTTTTCTTTTTTTTTCTCTTTTTTTCTTTTGAACGGAAGAGCAATATTTAGCAGTGGCATGCATGGCAGTTTGCACATGGAACACGACTTTAAAGGGGAATACATTGGAACAAAAAAAAGCACTTCAAAGGGCGTTTCCACTCACACAGAGGGGAGTTGGTTTACACCGCCC
>OMKQ01018184.1:3469-14205 GCA_900302335.1 Phycis phycis
GGATTTTGTTATTTACACGTGCTTCTGTATTCAAACAACTGTATGCTTACGCTATTGAAACAGAGAACACATCATAGAGCAACACACGTTTAATTGCGTAATCTTTAGGTCTGGTTTATTCTCACTTGTTGAGCAGTTTATTGAAAAAATATGTTGTGTTCAGGTTTGTGTCCTGTTTGAGTTTAGGGTCCTGGAACTGAATATAGACCACCCGTCCAAACGATAGGCTACAATAATTGAGGGCAGCCAAAGTTTACTTACTAAATTAAAGCAACCCAACATGGTACAGTGGAGTCCACTTTTAAGTAGCGGTATACTTTCATATTACGGTAATCGGAATACGTTTCACGATCAGAACAGTTTCTGAAACGCGTTACAGCATTTAACAGAAAAGTAAATACACCCTGCGTGAATTATAGGGCGATGTGGACATACAACTCCGACTTGAAATAACCACCAGGAATACGGTGTTAATTGGCGATGGAAACCGTCTCGCTTCGTGCATCGTGATAGGGGCTGACGAAACGGGTCTTTTTCGGCTGTGTGTGGTTTATTCAACGGGACCAGCGTGGAAACAACACGACACAGTTGCCATTTTCTAGCCAGTGGAGCTTTTGTTTGGGGATGGGTGGGGGCATGTTATTAAACCAGGGCCTACGCAGACCCGGTCCGCGCAATACCGTTAAAATTCACGGGCACATCACAGGCCAAACGTAGTGAAAACGGCATCGACGTGAGATGCGAGGGGGGCGCAGTATAGAGTGGAGATGGCACGGCGATGGCGAGTACGGCCGTCTATATATCGCTAAATCAGCGACAAAAATAAAACGACACCGCGTCAGCTTACCCGCAGCGAAATGAAGGGGGGTAGATTTTCGCCCGGCCATGTCCTTTGCATTTACGTTCACCGAGTCGACGAGCCTCTTGACCCGAGAGACGTCTCCGTTCCGACAGGCCTCGAATAATTCCCTGAAAGCCCCGCCGATGCCACTGCTCCCATCCGTGGGACTCGTGCAGCCGGAGCCCGGACTGGAGACGCTGCTGCCGCCGCCCGATGTTGTTGTGGTGGAGCTGGCGCTGCTCGCAAGGACCGTGGCTGGCAGATCCGGAGAGGCCAGACTAATCTCCATTCCTCCGCTGCATTCCCGTTCGCCTTCGGGTGGTACGGTGGTCGAAGTTAACAACGCCATCGGCGGAGAGCCCGGTGGACCGATTGCAAGAGAGCTGTTTCGTGGCGGAGACTGAAGGGTACTTTGCTGTTGCTGCGAGGAGCGACGAGACACCGCCATTATCGCAGCTCTCTGGCAACAATAATAGTCCTCCCCGTTTCCTGTGAAAGTGGTCATGCTTCCGGTTACGAAGACGGTCAGCTGTTTCCATGAGGTTACAGATAACAATCAGGAGAGTTGCCAGGCTGTTTCTTATGTCAAAATGTTACAGCTGGCCTAATGCTGTTTTTGGAAACCAAATAGCCGCAATCAAGGTTATGGAACAAAGAAAGCCAAACAGCATAAGCTTCAGGTTTAATTTTGACAACTTGTATTTTTAAAGACTTGAGACTTGAACAACATTAAAACAAACATTAAAACAAAGGTCAAGAAATAAAATAAAAACATAAAAGGCTTAGCTCCCCCATATGGCTACAAGCTTGAACAATACAAGTAACAAATAAAGTACTTGCAGTGAAAAATCTACTTGCAGTGAAGGCAGAGAAATTAAAGAAAATACAAGAGGTCCGATAGTTGGATTGCGGGTTCGGTATGCAGATACTGTCCAGAAAGATAGGCCAGCTTGTGGGCGTATTTGCATGGTGCTGGTACTCGAATGGTTCCCGGCCAGTTCCAGTACAGGTGGCACATCTTGTAGGTTAACCTGGAGTCACACTCAAGTTAAGACAAGGTGACCGGACTTGAACGAAAGCAACATTAATGCCATCAAGGTCTTTGTACCACCATAAGGCTTTACCTTTGCAAGTGGTCAGGGGTAAGACTGGAAGTGTTGTAGACGGAGACGTAGTGCGTAGGAAAGCCACATCCATGACGGATGTGATGTGCCATCAGATAAAAGTCCACCCTGAATATAAACAAATGAGATTGTGATTAACATTGTAGGGCAGAGTCATGATATGTCAGATGTACCTCACCGTTTTTTTTTAATTTAAAAATCACTTGACAAAGCAAATATCCACCTAGTGGACAATAACGCTTGTATTCTAAGTTTGTCTGCCCTAATTTGGCGAGTGGCCATTGGGACTCCAGTGTAGAGTAGTTTGGCTTCCGAAAAGCCGTTACGTCGAGTCTGCCAAAGATGTGAACTCGGAACCGACCAGTCTCTCTGTGTCAGGGTGTGGTCCAGAATAGTCCCGGGCGGGGGGGTCACGAGGCGGTCCCCGGTCAGGGCGTGGAGGGTGGTGGAGATCCGTTTCTGCACCACTATGAAGACCAGCTTTGGCTCGTAGCTTGGGAACGTCTTGAAAGACTTGAGCAGCTGAGGGACCTCATGGGCAGCCACCACCTTCAGCTGGCTGTCAGAGACCCCGTCCCGGTAGACCACAATCTTCTCTGGCAGATTGTGGTTCACCTTCAAAAGGAGACGGATGCATATATTAAAAGGTGCCTTTCTGGAATATTAGATACTAGACTTACACACCCACGTTAAAGTATTGCATTCTACAGCCAGGCTACGTTGTAGACGGCCCTTTCAACAAAACATCCAAAGTAGTAGCCTGATATACACACAAACAACCAACAGCTATGCCGGCTTTGCTCGTCAGCTTCCCCAGAGAATAGAGGCAAATTACAGAGAATCCGTGCATGTTGTATGTTTAGTTTGGATTTATAGCAACAGTTTACACATTTGCTCTGTTTGATATGTTTGCTCTGATAGGTTTATATATTCTGAGTTGATGTCGGTCTCAAACTCCTTTTTTCTATTTTCTAACTCTAGTAGACATCCTTTTTAAAATAAAGTGGGCTGGGATGTAGGTCAGGCCTTCAGATATTTTGCTTTGGTGCAAAAAACCCCCCCCAAAACTGGTTCCACTCGTTCTCTCACTGTTAACTAATCTCTACAGTACGGTAGACGTTCTTCTCCAGTGCTAGCCAGTCGAAGTTCTTATCCATGAGACTGACTATAATCAGCGCCGCACAGCCGCACTTGGCCCAAACATTAAATCAAGGACCCCCATGTCGTGTTCAGGAATGAAACAACATGCTAGGTTACCTCGTAGTACTTCTGCAGAGCAGCCAGGAGGCACACCTGGAAGCCGTTGATGATCTCCTCGTTGGGGGACTGGAAGGTTACTCTGGAGTACCACTGTGTCAGCAGGCTGGAGGACAAAACCCCAAGCATTAGTATACTCATATATACATGTATACACGCATACTGCATACTCACTGCAGGGTAATATTGGTAAAATAGAAATATAGATGAATGTCCTTTGATGTTCACATTGCTCAAGAAACATTTATAAAGATTGAGTAGAGAGAGACGGAGAGACCACTTGTGAGACACGTTGTCCTTTACCTGACAGCATTAAAAAAAAAAGGAAAATAAATAAAACATTTAATGCGCTGAGAGTACCTGTTTAAACTGGCGACAAAACCCATCACTGATCGGTTCCTCTGGCTGTGGTCATGGTGGACGTCCACTCCAATCACCATGAGGTGTTTCTGGTGAACAGACATCATCCTTAAACATGGCAGGATGGAACTTAGTTTAATTCCTCCTTGTCGTGTACAATATATAATCTATAACAAGCAGGAAAAATTGCCAATTCTTAATGTTAGCTCAGTTCATTAAAAATGGTATTGGCATACTTTTATTTTTACAATTTTTGTTGAAGGGTAAAATTGCTCGTAATTGTTTACGAAATTCATTGAAATGTGTGTGAATTTCGGTGTAAATGATGTTGAATAGTAGCTCACCAAAGGGACGTCTACAGTCCACAGCTCTCCTCCTACCTTGCAGTTCATCTGCAAGAGGATCTTCTGGGCAACGCTTCTCAGTTTCTGAGGCTGGGAAATAGTCCGGGCATTGATGACCTGCAGATGCACACATTTCAATACAAAGTGGATGGATGGAATCAAACCCTTAACCGTTGCAGTGTTAACGCAACACTCTCCTAATCAAGCTTATCAGGCCCACTATAACCAGCCCAGTAGGTCCCACTTAAGTGAGGTGGGGAGTAGGAAACTCTGGCTTGAGAGTTTGACGACCAGTCGAAAGACCTGGGTGGGTTTAATCCCCACTGTCTGTCTGCAGCCCACCTGTCGGCATCCTTCGGCAGGATGCCCAACCCCTCTCTGCTGCCTTATGATAGCATCTACTTTGTCTACCATCACATTGTCACTTTGGATAAAAGAGCCTGACCAAACAGTAAAACTCGCACACATGCACACAGTTCCTGCAAGTTTGTCTTCACCACGTACTTTGAAGATTGTGAACCCTCCCTTGCCACCCACCTGTGAGGGGATGGGGCTCTTGACACAGCACATCTTCTTAATGGCACTGTATAGGTCATCCCTGTTGCCTGTTATGATGCACACCACCATCTGCATGCTGGCCTGAACCCAAACGTGAAATAATGAGGTTAAATCTCTTAATGTATAACGTGACACATTTGAGGTGACCAAATACATTTGTAAATATAGAGCTCAGTAGCACATTTTAACATATACATTTGTATTAGGTGGAGCCTTTTGAACTAAAATGCAATTTGTCAATTGGGAATGATAGCGATATACGCTTCTTATGTCATATTCACTCTCAGAAGAAACATCCAGACACCAAATAGGTCACAAATTATTCAATCAACCCCATTTCAACGAGTTTTCCCCAATTCATTACCAGGGCAAAATTTCTGGCTTTGTTAATCGAAAGCAGAACATACCCAGTGAATTTGACTTATTGGTGATTGAACTCTGAGTGATTGAAGTCTGTGTGGGATTTCTTTGGTCACGGGTGTGTCATACCACGCTGGTGAGCTGAGAGTGGATACTCTTCAAGTAGGTCTCTGTGCGGTCGTCACGCAGCTCTATCTTGATCGGCTGCTCTAGGCGCAGTCCCATGGGGCCGGCCACCTTCCGAAAGGTGGTCACCAGCTCCTCCGTTTGGTTCGCACAGCGCTGCGGGTAGAAGATGGCCCAGACGTGTAGGGGGATCTGACGGGGGCAGAGGCGGCAGACATGCGAGAAGGAAAAGCCTTTAACGATAATGTTCAGAGTTCACCTGAACCCTGCATAACATCCATCCTCTAAAAAAATTAATAAAATAAAAACCCACCCTCAGGCCATCCTTGAAAATATTTCTGCTTGCACTAACAACCCCCCCCCAAAAAAAATTTTGGTCATTGACTGGGTCTCCAACCCGTAAAAGTTTAGTGGTCTCCTTGTCATCAATCGACACGCTCACTGTAAGACTCGAGGGGAGAAGGGATGGGTAAAGATCTGGGCACAGTTCTTCCAGAACTTCGTGCCACATTATAGCGGTGTCGAGATATTTCAATGCATTTTTTAAACTGTATTGCTACGGTGCCTGAACCCGTATAACTTTGAACGGTGACTGCGAACATTTTCTTTACTGCAGCTGGAGCCATCATAACAGACAAGCGCAAACCATTGAGGAAATGAAGCGAACGTGTCGTATAGTTCATAGTGTGACATGCGGAAACCATGCGGAGACCAATGGTGTAAACATAATCATAGATGATGCCACAGGTTTTTATTTTATTAAAAGAAAGAACGTAGCCTAGTATGTAGGCAATTTATATTCACTTGCTAAATATATATACTTACTAAAATATAATTAATAGGGTTTTATTGTATTTGCATTAGTTGTTTGACGAGTTAAAAAAAAAAACGGTCGGTCTTAACGCAAGTTGACAACCGGCAAGTCGGTCGGACTAAAAGGGAAAAAAATATATATATTTGGGTCGGTCCTAAATTGACAGGGTCGGCCGGGTTACGGCAAACCGAAATATTTTTAAGGATGGCCTCATGCTCTTATATGTTGTACGTCTTGCCAACATATAACATATAATCGCTCTTAGTAACTTTGCACTTAGCCAGAGACGTTGTATACTAGCAATGGTTAACATAGCAATTGAAATGCATGAAATTTCTTCTGGTGACTTTCTTACTGTATTAGCAGCAATTAAATGTTTCATCTTCTTATGACAAATGTACTCTTTGTAAGTCGCTTTGGATAAAAGCGTCTGCTAAATGCCCTAAATGTCAATGTAAATGTAATGACAATAACAGGGAAGAACCCTTAGGCTCAGGCCTGCAGCCTGGGAAGGTTTTTCCTTCCTGCCTCATCTAGTATAAAGCTCCGTGCTGGTAGAGAAGATTCAGATTCTCGTGTCAAATGGCTGCAACCGTCAAGAGGACATGAGGAAGGGGATTATAAAACCATAACAACCAACCAGCACGCTAAATCCCACCGGTTTAAGGCCACTTGTTATTCCATCTGTCCGTAATGGAGTCCGGACACGCTGTGCCCGTGTCACGGACGCATACAAAGCCCCCCCAGACTCACGCAGCTGATGGAAGCTTCCCTGACGACGTCCTTGGACCAGGACAAGTCAGCGCCGGGGACAGCGGAGCCCGACTGCAGGCAGATGGTCTCCAGTGGAAGAGTCCGGCCTTGAGTCTGGGGACAGGAAAAATAAGGAACATGATAGCCTGGTGCTCCGGGTGTTTGTAGGTAGGCGATAGGCTTGACCCCAAACTGCTCCCGACTTATCTAAACACATTTGGATAACAGCATCTGTTAAATGACTTAAGAGTAAATAGTAATAGTAGATGCAGTCGATTAACATTGACAATAGTGCAATGTTGTTGTTTTTTTTAATGAAAACTTATAAACACATCATCCTTACTTTGGTCCATGATCATACTTTGGAGCTGATGAAGTGAATAGAACTGTGTTAAAAAAATAAATAAAACAACAAAAGTCTTTTCATGAAATACTTAACACCTAATTCTACTGGAGGATGTGACGAAGCAGAGCAACACGTTTTTTTGCACATTAAAATACAGCAAGTTGATGTGCAACTGCGACCCCGTGGTTAAAATGACCTAGTTCATTCACCCTGTACCAGTTAACTCCTCCAAGCCCTGCATAAACAACTGCATTATCACTTGGCAAACTCAGGTGTGCACACAGTGAAGCCCATCATCGATGTGGAAACATAGACTGGCAGTGCACACGAGCACACACTATAAAGACAAGAGTGTGCCAGTGTGGGCAGGTAAGAAAACTAACGAAAACCGTCCTGCCCCACCGACGTCTGTGTGTTTCATGCGTTTCAGAAAGTAGCGTGGGTGGGCTTACAATGAGGACCTCGTCACTGATCTCCAGGCCCCATTTGTTCAGTTCCTCCATGGTCTCGGGGGTGTTCTTGATCTTGTGCAGGAGCTGATTGACAGAGCCGGTGTGCTGCGCAGTGTTGACGTTGATGTGCATCGTCAAGTCCTGCGAGACACATCCCATCATTCTCCACCAGCCCAATACCTCCCCCCTCCCCTCCACATCTACTACTACTACTACCCAGATTGTCGTCTTACTGAAAAGATTAGTAATTTCTCTCCGTCCAGGTGTTGAGAAGCTTGCTCATGCAGCACTAATGATGGGCGATATGGCCTAAAATCCATATTGCGATATACATTGCAGTCCCTTGCGATACCGATACATATCACGATATATAAATTATAATAGAACCATTTCAGAACAGGTTACATAGACCCTAAGGAATAGTTATATACTGTAGTTATATAGTGAATGGTCAGGCTGAGGAAAGGCTCCATGATACGGCTCGACCACAGGTCCGTTGTAGTAGCAAAGTATTTCAAGTCACACAGCTCTTTTTCAACCTTTTCGCGGAGCTCGGCATACATTTTTGCCATCCGTTTCTGTAAAGTATTTGCGGCTAGGCACCTTGTATCGTGGATCAATAGCTCTGATCATGGCTTTAAAGCCGCGTCTCTCTACCGTTTGAAAAGGGACCATGTCTTACACAAGTAAACAATCATGGCCCTTGTAATTTCAATCCATCGCGGGCTCTTCCTATTGTAAGGAGTACCTTTTGAAAATGACTTGATGAAGATGACGATGATGCGTTGCAGCTCGTGGCTCTAAATTTCGCGGGTCGTGGGTCGCGATAGACCATAGAATTAAAATCTATGTCATAGGCCATTTTCTATCGTTTATATTGTATATTGTTTGTATCGCGCATTACTATGCAGCACAAGGAATACTTTGCTTCGTTCAATATTGATTGCATGCTTTGATCGTTGCATGCTTGCGCACTTGACCGTACGCAAGTCCAGTGACAGATTGACATTTTCAAGAAATCATTGATTCATTAGATTCTATATATACAATCAATACAGCACATTCAACTGTGGCTGCAGAGGTTTACAGAATTGTATTTTCACCAAAACTACACCGTAGTGCCACGAGGCAGTGCTCAGCAGGACCCTGTGGTTCTTACCTTCATGGCACGGAAGTCCTTCCTTATCTCGTCAGGAGTACCCGTCATGAAGGAGAGCTCGGGTACCAGGAGAATCTCCCCGGTGCTGATTTGCTGCAGAACATCAACTGTTAAGATTGCAGCGCGAGACGCGTTCAGTAACAGATCCCCTGAACATTTGGTGCCCGAGAAATGGAAATATTATGCTGCTGTTCTTGGCATCAGAGTGTGGAGTGTTTGTGTGGGTGATTGGTGGTTTAGCCTGTGTGCCTTGGTTAGAGGGACAGGAGGGGCTCAGGGGGTAGACCAGTGGTCCATTTGTCAATGCACCGCAGGTATGCAGACTCACCCGGCCCGAGGGTGCAATCAGCCTGACTGGGGCCAGGTAAGGCTGCTTACACCAGCCATCAACCACACACTCCACACAAGTACTTCTGTTTGTTCTTGCCTGCTGCTCAGACAAAGTAAGATAATTAAATCTAACGTGAAGGCGTCTAAAACATAATTCACGTTAAAATGACAAAACTCATTATAAACATCTCTTAAGAAGTCTCACAGGGTTCAAGTTCATTAACTGCCATTAGGTATTTTGTTTGATTTGAAAAAACATTCTTTCATAATAATTATGTGAGGCACTGCGTGTTCTGTCATCGGTGACAGCCAATTGCCGGTGCATCCTTCAAAGTAAGAGGGAAATGTAAAACCGTCAACTCTAGCCACAAGAGGGCACACTACCGTTAGAATTCAGCTCCACAAACAAACAAAACAAGACTTGTTTGCCGTGGCTCCACTGTTAAGAGGACAAGGATATGTTCACTGTGAACGCCGTGGCCGTGTGTTCAGCTCACCCTCCCTTGCGGCTTGGACCTCTCCTTGGGTCGATGGACCAGCAGGGGTTGGTCCAGCTCCTTGATGGTGATCCCATAGTTCTTGCTGCTCGGCCGTGTCACGCATGGCACATGTGCGGTCAAATATCAAAAACAGTTGTGGTTGTAGCTTGAGGATTGTTCTTGCAAAACAACACAGGACACAAGCATGAAAGCAAAACAAGAGGCTCGATCGGGGGTTACCCATACGACAAGGCATTTGGCGGCTAAAACCTGTAGTAGTCTACGAAGGTGGTGCTCGAGCCATCAGCTTGTGTGAAGGTGTCCTTGGGAGACTTGGTCCACTCCACGTCATCTACGCGGTACGTGCGGTTGTTGTAGCGCGTGATGACGATGGCCCCGACCAGCTCCTTGGCGCACTGTTCCTGGAAGTTCTCCCTGCCCTGTTGATAGATCATGTTCCTGAAAGGCAAACGCCAGTCACAACAGCTTTAGTTTTAGGTCAATTAACGAGGGGATTTCAACTCGGGGCACGGCAGTTAATTTAAAGGTTAACCTTTATTAGATGCAACCGCTTGTTCTACCCTGAGTTTATTGTTATATTCGTCTTGTCCGGTGCTTGTTGTGCTGCGACAAAGCAATTTCCCAACGGGGATAATAGAAGCATGAAGCCATCTATCCATCTTCCACCGGCATTTTCTTCATGTAGTAGCAAACCCCACAATACATTAAATTATCGGGCACTGCTCCCAACCACTTAAAAAGGTCACCAAGTGATCTGAACTGAATGGTAAGGCCAGCTCGCTCTCCGCCCACTGCAAGCCCAGCACAGGAGGACTTGGGGAGAGGTATCATAATGTAGAACACACAGCTCGTCTCGGCAAATACAGGGCACAAGCAGAACTAAAACTTTGATATTTATAGTGCTTGTGATTTATCCATGAAACGCATGGCAACGCGGCGAAATGGTCCAGTTGCACCCGTCTAGAGAACGTTGTGTGGCCATGTTTAAATATGTATGTACACGCACGCACGCACGCACGTCAAGAGACATCGCATCTAGTTTTGTATGTGCTTTCCGGTATTGACGTACTGGACATATTCATGCATGACGCGTGTGAACATGTCTCATGTCTCATGTCTCATGTCTCATGTAGTAGTGCTGACTGACCAACGCTGTGCGGCCTTTGTTAAGATTTACACCCGTGGTGGAAACAGGACGCCGCAACGGCGCTATTCCACGGCCTGAATATCAACCGAGTGCCGCGTGGAGGAAAGCGAGCGGCACTGCTCGTGGTCGGGGGTCCGAAGCTCGGCAGCTCCGAGGTAAGCGGGCCGCGCGCCAGAACACGCCCGCGGCGCGCGACATCGCGTCGCACGGAGGGTCCGCGCTCGCGACGTAAGATCGGACGTCGCGTCTCGTTACCGCAAGCGCC
>OMKQ01018259.1:7486-18333 GCA_900302335.1 Phycis phycis
TCCGAGAACACCTGTTGTAATTAGGGCTGGCACGCGACCCACTCAAACTCGCGTGGCAGCTGCGCCTTCCTTGAACAATGGCTGTAAAAAGAAAGAGAGAGAGAAAGCTAAAGTTTTGAAAGCACTACTTATCCTTTCAGGCAGTGTGTGCGAGCGAGTGCCACTGCGAAAGGGTGCAATACACACACGGTAGAATGTGTGTATGTGTGTGTGTGTGTGTGTGTGTGTGTGTGTGAGGAGGGGTTGAGTGAGAAGGGGAGGTCTATTCAGGTTAACTAAGAAGTCCAAAATGCTTTTTTTGCCACTTTGATGAAGAGCAGCACAGAGCTAGAATGGAAGTGAATAGAGCTGTGCGGGACACCTGCCCCTGGTATGCCTCTTGAATGGAAACGCTGGCTAGGTATCCCACAATCCTCCCCGGCCAGGTGCCTAGCAACCACCTCTTAGGGGCTCCGGAGGATTGGTTGGACCATAACCCTCGGTAGCTGCTGCAGCCTAGCCTCCCCAAAAAGACACGTTTGCGGTACAGTTGGGGTAGAAATTGGAGAAGTTATGCTAAACAGCGAGTCAACCATTTTTAAACTGTTAAAATAAACAAAATGGTTCATCTATGTGTGAACATTCCAATAGAGTGTAGGGAGTCATAAGAATTTCGTTAAAATAAACATTGTGAGTTTTACTAGTTAACACTCACCTACTGCTATACTGCTGTGTTCTTTTGCAGGCATCTACTTTTTATTTAAATGCCCATTGATTTATCTAGAATATCATATGTATCATTTGTTTGATATTATATATATATATATATATAAATCAATGGGCATTTAAATAAAAAGTAGATGCCTGCAAAATAACTACACTTTTCAAATTCACATGAAAAGATGTAGTCACTGCACACCCACTGGGCGCAATTATCTAAAAGTCCCCTGATATCTACACTGACTCTAAGTATATATATATGTGTATATATATGTGTATAGCAGTAGGTCAGTGTTAACTAGTAAAACTCACAATATATATATACACACTAAAGGCTTACAAATTCATAAACCAGTAAACCAGTGTATTTTCCTGTATGACTTTTTAATTAAATTAATGGTCCATGGAACAAGTAATACATTGTTCCAATCTGACTTTCAGCCTATACATAACATTGTTTACATTATATTGTGATTATTTATTACATTGTAAAGTCACCATCTGTAAAGTCATTCCAGCTTTTGTACACATTCGGCTTCACTGTATTCAATTGTACATATTATCAGCAAACTCTGGCCTGCATGTTTAATTGTCCATTGTTGCTGCCTGATCGACCTTAAACACCACGCACACACGCATACACACAGGAGCACACGCAAACACACGCAGATACACAGCGATAGCCCTGCGCACTATGGTATTACTGCCACACTTGGATGCCTCCGCTTTGGAACGACATTATGTAATTCACCCCTTGTTACTGTTTTGTATGCTCAATCTGATCCCTGTTACCCTCTGGAAAAGTCTCTTCGACTCACCTCAGAAATGGTCCATTCTGGCTCTGCGACGCCATCTAGCGGCGGACAAACACCAAGTGGGACGCTACGCGCCGAACCTCTGTAATGCGGGTCGTAGAGGACGGATATGTTACATAAATGAACATGTGCGGGGAAACAGCATGGCGATATACAATACAATGGACAAAATTAAACATGGCGTGTGAGGAGTAGCCAACATTTCGCTCTTACATAGCCAATGCAACCGCTGGCTGGGTCCGCGTCTGTTAGATAATATTATACATGTAATGAAATTCAAGTTATTGTGGTAGTTTGTTAAACCGAACCAAATAGTTATTCCGTCGGAATGAGTAACGTATCCCGGCGAATTCAGTACATTAGGCTATTCTGACCTACAAAAATATACCCACGTGTGCACAGGGGGGACTCGTTTGCTTGTTTGCGTAAAATCCCATCGTAAGATTCCCATCGTAAATAAATTGGTCATAATGTGCATGTTAACTGTGTGGTCCATCGTTTTATTTTGCTGGCATATAGCTTTCATGGTCTCTTGTTTATATTACCTTTCGGAGTGATTTCACTGAGTTAAGGGAGTTTACATGCCTTGCTCCTCTGCCTCTAGCGCGCTCTCTCTCTCTCTCTCTCTCTCTCTCTCTCTCTCTCTCTCTCTCTCTCTCTCGCTCTGTGTCTCTGTCTCTCTCCCTCTATCGCTCTTTCCTCTCTCGCTCTCTCCCTTTTCTGTGTGCTGGGAGGACTGGGCGTGTGTTATGTGACAAAAGCCCGCCTGCCTCGTGTGCAGTCCCGCCTTATAAAAGAGCAGGAGGAGAGGGAGGGATAGAGCATAAGAGAGGCTGGTGAAAGTCTACAGCCTGAACGTGTCTTTCCTCACACTTACCGCGTCAAGAAGTAGTATTAATAAAAAAAATAAAAATAATTACGCTCATAAATTGTGCATGAACTATAATCGTTGACGTGTGTACTTGCAGAGCTGTACGAGGTCTTATGTTATAAGATGTTCTTCCTGTAACTACGCAAAACTATTCCCGGTAGCCTAATAAACAATCTATACTAAACACCAGAAAGGGTTAATGTTTAGGTGCATGTTTCGTACTGGATTACTCGGGCAGCATAATTGTATAAACACGGCTCAAATTGCACTCAATGCTAAGTTTCCATATGGTAAAGTCGTCTTGGATCCTATATAGCAATAACTTAATGGTATACACATGGGCTAGTGGCAAGAGAGAAAAAAAAGGTTCATAGCAGAAGCCAATGTCTCTTTAAAAAAAACTAAAGTTTATCGCTGTATTCTGGAATGAGGTCAGACATGAGGCTCCTCATTGCACGCGCTGATTATTATTAGATTCCTTTTTCGACCAATGAGCGTCGAGGAGGCGTGTTTTGGCACAGAAGCAGGGTAGAAACAGCATTTCATTGGTGGAATTTTATCGCTGTTGTATCTTTGGAAGGGGATAAAGCTGAGCAGGGGAGAAATTGGAGGCTGCTTGAAACTCAACTCGACTGCAGATGGAAGGCGGACAATATAACTGGCGTTTGGTTTTTTGAAACACTCTGTGACTCTCCTACTCTCTCATTCTATTTTCTAGCAGAGAGAACAGGGCTATGCAGAGAATATCAGTTACCTTACATACTTCCCGCGAAACTTGGAAGCCTTTTCAGCGCCAGAGCGCACAGTGTGGCACTCAGTCTGCGCGTTGCAGCTGTGGTGCGCGCATATGCTCAGTCGTACGCGACTGAATAGACTTCATGAGACGCGAGACCGGCACATTGTACATAGTGTGGAAAGTTGACATTTTCAACAACGCGTACAATAATGGAATTGAACTTTTTACGCGTGTAGGAGGATTTTCCCAATCTAAATCGGACTGAAGAAAAAAAAAACTAACAACACATCTCAGGACTGAATAATTTCTATTTCACTTTGTTTGATACTCAGTCCCGTCTATGAAGAGCGGAAAAGGGCTGAGCTTGCTATAAAGTCAACCCAGGACCAAGAAAGAGAAGTGGAGAGAGAGAGAGAGAGAGAGCGTGAGCTCTGAGCCTTCCTGTGTAATTAAGCAGCATGGTGCAGAAAATGAGCCACACGGAGAGCACCGCCGAGGCGGTGCCATTTTTCGCCGGGGATTCCAGCTCTGATTCCGGGGCATGCATGGACCTGGACTCGGCCGCCTCGCCTCCCTCCCCGTGCTCTGTTGCCTCCTCGTCTGGAGATAAACTGGGAGAAAACCCAGCGTGGTGTAAAACTCCCAGTGGCCACATCAAGAGACCCATGAATGCATTCATGGTGTGGTCGCAAATTGAGAGGAGAAAGATCATGGAGCAGTCCCCAGACATGCACAACGCCGAGATATCGAAGCGGCTGGGGAAGCGTTGGAAACTACTTAAAGATTGCGACAAGATCCCCTTCATCCGAGAGGCAGAGCGGCTCAGGCTCAAGCACATGGCTGATTACCCCGACTACAAATATCGGCCAAGGAAGAAGGTCAAATCGAGCGCCTCCAAACCAGGTAACGGAGAGAAGGGGGACAGACAAAGTTCTAATAACGGAAACACCAGCATTAAGTCATCCGCATCAAGAAAACACGGATCTAAGTCACCCAACAGCAGCAAACCCCACAAATCACATTTTGCCAGCAGCAGTAGCAACAACAACAACAACAGCACCAAAGCATCCCCATTTTCCACTGAACACTCGTCGGACCACCACCACCACTCTCTTTACAAGTCCAAATCAGTTTCCTCGACAGCCAAGCAGATCCCAGACAGCAAGAAACCTAAGAGGGTGTACGTTTTCGGCAATGGGGGCAGCATTAGCCCCGCGTCGTCAGTCGCTGTCCCGGCCAGCCCGACGCTCAGCAGCTCGGCGGACTCCAGCGACCCGCTGAGCCTGTACGAGGACGGGGGGAGCGGCAAGGAGGAAGGAGGCGAGTCAGTGAGCGGCAGCATGAGCACTTCTTCGGAGCGACACAGCCGCCACACGTACGCCAACCGGCGGGCGTCCTCGCCTACTCCCTCCGGCTTCCACTCCTCCGCCTCGTCGCACTCCTCGTCCTCTTCCTCGGAGGACGAAGAGTTTGAGGACGACTTGCTTGACATTAACCCCAGCCCCGGGTTCGACAACATGTCGCTGGGGAGCTTCGGGTCCTCGGTTCTGGACAGGGATTTGGATTTTAACTTCGAGTCTGGCTCGGGTGGCTCCCACTTCGAGTTCCCCGACTACTGCACGCCGGAGGTGAGCGAGATGATTTCAGGTGACTGGCTTGAATCGACCATCTCTAACCTGGTGTTCACATACTGAAAACAACAACGACACGAGTAGCCTATTACCTTGTAAGCAAAAAAAAAATCAACTATCAACCGGGATCCCCTGCGGACTTGGGTGTGAAAGTTGGTGTCCCAACAAGACTAGCGACGTACTGCTCGTCTCCGGACACGGACCACCATGCGCACCCGGCGAACATGAAAGCGATTAAGTTGCTTTTTGCCTGTTTTTTTCGGATTCGTGGACTGTGTTTGACTCGGAGAAATATGCGCAGGAACGGAGAAGAGAAGAAGAAATGTCTGTGGGGCTGATGCCTGATTAGGACTGACAGAGTTCCTATTGAAAGAAGACTCTGTTTTGAACTGAGCAACTGTGATTGATTTGCACGTTAAAATGATGGCAGGCAGCGGTCCGCTGTGGTGGAAAAAAGGGACATTTCAGAACATATACACGATCGCCAAATGAACTTAACTTCACGATTTTAGAGGTACAGACATGAGTCCACAGTTGTTCGAGGGGTTTTTATGGTGTCATCTATGTGGATTTGTATGAGACAAGGTGGGTTGACGTTTTTAAGTCAAATATTTTGTCAAAGCAAAAACGCATGGTAGACTACTGTTCTTGTGCTGAGATTTTCTCGGACTGTCGAGCAGTTCTAAGTAGTATTAGGGTTATTTAAATGGGTAGATGGCGCGCTCTTCTGTTCTTCTCTTTAAAAAGGACATGGAAATAATCACCAGCTGTTGCAATTCTTAAAACTTCAGGATTCAAACGCAACGTCAAATCTGTGCTGAACTTTATAGCCTACACTTTTCTCTACAATTCAGGACCAAAACTATTCCTTTAATGTTTATTTCAGATAGCCTATTATAGAGAAATCCTCACCGATTTTTCCATCCTCTGAGCTTTGTTATGTACATTTATTCAGATGCCATTTTATACAGGATGTTGTATTTATACACCGGGCCAAGCATTTTCGACCGAATCATTTTTTTATTTCTTGTATACATGGTCTAGTCATGTGTTTTCTTACAGTTTGTCTATTCGTCTGTACATCTGTCTGTCATGTTTCCTTCTCAGGCGAAGGGCTAGAGTTTTACAAACAATCTTTTTGAGTTCTTTTTATATTTAAATGTAGACTTTTGGACATTGACAAAGAGAGGAAACAGTTTGATTATTTTCTCAGTGTATTTTTGTACAAATCTATATCAAAATGGGGGTGTCATCAATCGGTGTGTAGCCTACAAATACCGCTGTATTGGATTTCCTAATTTCAAGGATCCGGCTGGCTGGTTTTCAGTTCGAATCAGTCCACCATTCACGTTTACGATTCCAATCTGCTTCTTAAAGGCACAGTTACACATTTTCTCTAAACCCCCGTGGAACATGTGCTCCAACAGCACCAGTACTATCTCGAGCAGCCACTCCTTTTTTTGTATTACTGTCAGATATCTTGCCTATGACAACAATGGAGGAGATTGTAGCTTTAATTTGGACTTTAATCCTGGTGATTTTTATTAAATTTTTGAAATTTGGTAAGCAACTGCTGGGTTGAATGGGCTGTCAGTGAAACTATCCATCAATAATAACATCAATCATATTCAAATTGCTGACTTGAGTTCCGCACACAATTAATTGTACTGCGTTTCTCATTGTATTTGAATATATAATCTTTTCTACTTGTCAGCTAACTATTAGCTAATAATTGTTTTAGTATCTTTATGGCATGGTGAATAGCATTTGTATTTCAGATTCAGGTTATTAGCTGTTGTGTTTTAAAAAAAAGAGTTAAAAATGAGGAAAAACATTGAAATGTGGAATCAATCTTTGTATATTTGACTGTATCATAAAGCAAAAAGATTGTGTGTTTATGTACGTTGTTGCTATCAAGGAAAGGCACTGTCTAGAACTGCTATCTTTTACACATCCTTGACTTACGTTTAAGGTGGTCGTTCAGGACTCATTTTTTAATATATATATATGAAAGCATTTTTAAATATATTAACTTTATTTTTCATCCATTGTGTGCAATATGCTGTGTAGAACATTCATTTTTATTGTCTCTAATCATGCCAGAAACAAAGGAAACCATCCTTTTCTTGAGGGAGGAGGGAGAAACTCATGCCAGCTAAAATTGTGTCCATTTACTGCCTGTCAGATTGTTGATATAAAACTTGTGTACAGAACTTTTTTCAAGGAAGGAAATAAATATCAGCTGGAACTGAAACCTTAAAACATCTCGCTGACTGTTCTTTTTTGGTGACTTTGGTATTGTGTTTTTGGCACTAAGATGTATTTATTACACATTGAGGCCTTTTAGTGGGCATCCGAGGAGGCTGTTATGTGGCCCCTCGGTTGGGTAATGGGCAGGTGCATTACACTCTCACATGACAGACAACGCTGCTCAGCTGATCCTCGGACCCTAACGCTCTTTGCTGATTGGCTGCGGTGGTAAGTGATGTGTGATTAACACATGGCTGCCAAGAGTGTTGTGACGCTACAGGGTATCAGACCCTTCAGTCGGTAACCCAAGAAAGGCTTTAGACCATAAAGCATAACATGATCTGTTGCAAACTGATTCCACAATTGTATAACATAAAGAAGTAAACCAAAAAAAAGTGACATTGAATGGACAGTGAATTGACACCAGTCCTTCCAAATTTATGCAACATGACAGATATCTCATGAATTAAAACTAGAATAGTCAAAATGTAATGTTGGGAACAGTATCACATCCACGTTGTTCTCACTAATTAGTGCAACAATGCGCCTCCAATTTACTTAAATGTGTTAAAGCGGTTAGTAGGTAGTTGGGACCGAGGTTACTGTTAACACTTCAGGCTAAATAAAAATGTAGCCCAAAATATTTAAAATTAAGTTGACCAGATGGTTTCAATTAAGCTAACCCCTGAGACTGGCCCTATTTGCAGCATTCTTTCTCATTTGCTAATTCCCCCATTACTCCAAACTAGCCTATAAATGAAAACATGTCTGCGTTCAAACCCTAAGGTGACAGTAAGCTTCCGTGCTGCCACAGAAATTTAAATAGCATATCAGTGTTCATCGTGTTTTTCTTAAATAATAAATTACTCAGAATGTATTGCTAATGTATCACTAAGGAGGGAGGCAGTGTATAGTAAAGCAGATCAAAATGCTCAATCACAACATTTCCAATGTGCTTAGGGTGCCTTACAAGCAAGCAACAAGCCACAAGAATGATGTGACCCCTGCACTGACCGAGCCTAGCAGGGGGGCAACGCGGGCTAATGCTACGTCTGGTTGGCTACTCATGAGAAGCCTCCATTGAATTGCATGTTTTTACCTTTTACTGACCTATTTTTATTCACCTATAGCAAAGCTCATGTAAGCTATATGAAATGGCATGACAATGCCATTGATTTTCCCTGCCATTGTACAGTCATCTTTAAACAGCTTCTCCGTTACCTTGCCACATCACGTCACGCTTCCTACAAGAATAACACATGAACTGTCATGCTAAAATGCATGATACATGATACAGCCCGTCATGCATTGTGTTTGGTGCAACAGGAAGCCAATACATGATGGTAAAGATGAATGGTGATTGTTGGTACCCAGAAGCTATGCTGTAAGACTGTGTGACAAATTAAGACATGTTAAGACAGTTATTTCTAGGAGATGTTTGTTATACATATGCAATTTTGACTGCACTTGAACAGCACTAGAAAATGTTAATGTATTCCATTTATATTCTATTCTGTGCGATTCTATTCTATTCTAATCCATCCTCCAGACTGTAGTATTGTATCTTTGCCGTCTGGTGTTCAGACAGTCATTGTCTCCCCTCCCCCACTCCCAGACAGACTGCTGGTCTGAGGGGAGGGGCCGAGTGAGCAAGCACTCAGCCCAGAGACCCTCCAGCATAGCTGACAAGCATGTCTGTCAATCTGTGTGTGTGTGTGTGTGTGTGTGTGTGTGTGTCTGTGTGTGTGTCTGTGTGTGGGGTTATGTGTGTGTGTGTGTGTGTGTGTGTGTATGTGTGAGTATGTATGTGTGTGTGTGTATATCTCTACATGTGTGTACCTGTGCATGCTTGGTTTATGTTGATGTGTGTGTGTATGTGTGTGTGTGTGTGTGTGTGTGTGTGTGTGTGTGGGTGCATACTCACATTGTACAGCTTAAACGTTTCTGCTCATATGGCACATGCCAAATGCTTATTAACAGCATTTGCATGCATATAAAGGTGATGATCAGACAGTTTAAGCTCATTGTTTTATATTTGGTACTGAACCTAGTTTATTGACGATCCACGGATGACAAAGTGAAGCTTATAAAAACTCTACTTTATTTCTGCTATTACAGAGCAACAAGAGCATTGTAGGTTGTTGCCCACATATGTAGTTCACCTCACCAAGCGAATCCCCCTAATTAGATCCTAATGAACAGCTAGCTGCATGTAGCGCCCCGCTATGAACCAAAGACAACATAACGGAGGTTCATATTCATGCAATACATGCTAACCTGTCACCACAATTGTTGCCGCAAATTGATTATTCAAGGTAATCAGAGTATAGTGTGCATGTAATCACACTAGTTGTCATTCCGTGTCATCTTCCACAGGATGCAAGAATAAATTATATATTGTGTAATATTTTTTATGCATCTGAAACTACGTCTATAATGCATACTGTTGTCGAGACATCATAAAAGCGTAATCATTTGTGTGTGATTGCACGTTTGTCACTTTTGGTTTCTGTTGATTATGTGCTTCATTATGTATGGAAATTCATATTTAGTTTACAGGTGTAGATATTTCGTAACATCTTTGGTTCTCATGTCGTTATACCGCAGAACTCGACTCCAGTCTGGTTTTACGCAGTCACAACTGGCTGTCCTGATAGCGCTAGGCTTCCCCCATGTGTTTTCCTGTGTGCTGGTTCACATACTTATTTGTGTGTTCATCAACACCACCAGAGCTACCCGCAAAAGTGAAAAGAAAATGTTGACCTTATTCCTCGTATACGTTCAGCTTTACCGAATAAATGTCAACATTTGATTTGACCTTTGAATCACCACAAACGATTGTCACATTCTTGCAACCTTTCTTGTCAATACAGCAATACATTCATTATCACTGTCTGTGAGATTGTTGAATCACTCCTTATAGAATAGTTTACAAGTGCATAGGTTGCATAGGTTATTGGTTTCCACAAATGTATTGTTTAAAAACAATGGCAACACTTTACAATAAGGGTACAAACAATTAACCATTCATTTACATTAGTTAGTACAGTAATAAGTAGGAATAGGAATAAGCAATGCATATTGGAAAGGTAGCTAGCTACCAAATAGTGTTCAGGGTAATAGAGTGAATTAGTATAACAGGAGGTCGCCTCAGGGGGTTGCTGGTTCCTCTTGTCGAGATACCCTTGAGCAACACACCTAACCATTAACTCTGTGGCAGCCGACTTATGGTGGTTGATTCTACATTGCAAGGGTGAATGTGTGTGCTATGTGTGATGCAGGGTTCAAGAAGAAACATTATCTGTGGTGGTCGTGGTGCTGTAGGAAAAACAACTGCGCACACAGTCTGTGTACACTATTTATTTGTATTGATTAACATTCACTGCAGTTTGCAGTTCCATGATACAATATTGTAAAGTAAACACGTTTAATAGTAAGGTGCTCATCTGTTTTCATCTCTACACTCTATACATTCTAGTCTTTCCAGTTGGACCAAACTGTAACATCTCCAAGAGGATCTCTTCTGCACACGGATGACAAGTAGGATTGTTGAGTGAAGAAGCATGAGGCAGCAGTTTTCCCTGCACTGCTGCTCTGCCGGTGCAGGCTGCATGCTGCATGCTGAGTGCTGCATGCTGAATGCTGGCATGTTCGGCATGCGCCCCCACGCGCGGCTCAGCTGACGTAGCGCTGTGGGAGGTGGAGGCAGCGGGCCGTGGAATAGCAGCAGAGCAGAGCTGGGAACAGTAGTGCACACACTGGAGTAGAGAGAGAGAGAGAGAGAGAGAGAGAGAGAGAGAGAGAGAGAGAGAGAGAGAGAGTCTGTCTCTCTCTGTCTGTCCACC
>OMKQ01018326.1:2525-24343 GCA_900302335.1 Phycis phycis
ATAAGAGGTGATTACTTTTCAGGCAACAGTCGCTGACAACTAACTTGTATTGTCAACAAAGAGGTGGGAGTTTTCTCCAGTAAAAACACAAGGCTATACAGCAGAAGGTATAACATTACAAGGTGTTTGGTTATTATGGAAAGACTGTTAGAATAAAAATGTATACAGTAAGGAAACACTACAGACTTAATGTCAAGCGTAGTTCATCTCACTCTGCCTTGTGTATTACCTAAGACCTAGTTTAAATTAACTTCAGCAGCAGTCAGGAATCTTTCGTAGGCAGCCTATTAGCCCCTTTGTGTTGACCGGAAGAGCAACCTCCAGGGCTGCTGCACTTTTCCTTGCATCCACTTGATATGTTATGCATATATATGAGTTCTGGGTGCAAACAATCAACGTACATGATTTACATGAAGTTATAATGTAATAACAGCATGTTATTAGAATGTTATTAATAAACAATAAACACTTTGGCTGACTTGTAGTCTACGGAATGAGAGATCGTTCAGACGGGTGAAGAAGCCCAGAAAGCATCCTACAACAGTCTCACTTGAAGACCCACGGTCCTGGGATGCCACTACAGCGTGGCCACACATTGGGACGACAATGCTGGAAGGTATTTGGTGTGGCCCTACTGGGTTATAGGCGTGCATTATCGTGATTATCATAGGGAAGCTTGCAATTTTCATAAATATCAGGTGTGCTTATGAATTCAGTAGCATTCTAAACGTAGTCTGAGGGTTTTGAATGTTACAGCGAAATCTCAAGCGAAATCTCAACAAAATGAATGTAGACCGTAAATCTGGGTGTCACAATACGTCTATCTTAATTTCATTATGATACAATCCCATGTCAAGACGATAAGCGATAATATTGAATTATTTCCCCGCCCTAGTTGTATATTGTTATACTCTCGCTTGCCCTGTGTTGTAAATGCACTGACACTTTCATAAAATAAGTTACTAATGGACAATTTGAATTCAAAAAAAGGAGTAGGGGCTGAGGTGAAGATGAAAGCATTGTTGCCTTCTGTCATCAAAAAGAAACAGACAATTTTATGAAGGAGTCATAACACAACACAACTACAGAAAGCAGGGCTGCGGTTCAAAAGCTGCTGAGCTTCACTCATAAGGTTGACAGTCACATTTGAAATCAACATTTGGACGCCGTGCCGCGCACACCGCTGTGCACCTGAGGCTAGAGGGAACCAGCCGCTCACAAGAGGGAGCCGCAGCTCCAGCGGAAAATCACAAGACTAACAAGAGAGATATCGACATGCACTGCCGAGTATTGATGAGGAAGAAGTCGTGGAGGCGAACACAATGAGGTGAAATTCAGGATTACCTGAACGACAAAACCAGCAGGGCTGTAGTCAACCAGGGAGAATCTTGGCTGACTGAGGCCACGTTTACACATAGCTGGGTATTTAGAGAAACGTTTTCAATAATAACATCGTGCACACAACATCGTTTTCCAAAAAGTTGTCATTTACATCAACCCGCATAAATAGCCAAACAAACTGTAAACATCGGGTGCTCACATGACGTTAAGCATTTTCTGGCACATAATGTGACGTTTGAGAACCCAGTTGCCACGGCAACACATAACAGCCGTTATCAGAAATCTCCACTTCGGCCGGAGTTTTTAGAAATAATGGTTTTCTGTGATAAAAACAGGGGTTTCATGTAAATGAGAGGCCAAACCGCAGTGAACTATCTGCATCTTCCCGTCATGTAAACGGGGCCTGGAATTCGACTTACTCTCTTTGACTAATCGATGAGGGAAAGATTCTGCACGTGCTCTCAAAGTGAACAACAACCCGTCACCAGTGCTGATAGCGTACTCTACCTGATAGTTTTAAAAGCATTAGGTTGGGCAAGTAAATATTGCTAACACAATATAGCACATCACTCAAACATAGAATATAACGGGCTGCGTTTGGCCCTGCAACCCCAAAAACACAATTTTTGAACCTTATTATTTATCTTATTATCTTATCTGAAATTCCCCTTTTCCTGATGTTTCCACATATTCTTTGTTTTGTTGGATGCAAATGCCATAAATCTACATATGGGTACCTGACTACCGACATACATACATTCTTATATGTATTATTTTTACATAGTTGATTTAAGTCAACTTGCAAAAGTAATTTTTATTATTTAATGCTGTTTCTGTCATAATTGCTACCAGCCTAAGGGTGTGATTATCATTTCATCATTATCTTATGCATTTATTGGATTAGCCTACATGTATTTATGTTGACAAAACTGACAAGTTATATCAATTAAATAAAGTTGATCTAATAAAAGAAGACTAACTCTAATCTGATGAATCACAACACATTCAAATTGAGGATTTTGTTTGTAATTCTTTTAGGATCACCTGCAGAAAATACGACGGCAGATATTCAAAACATCATTCGAAAACCTCAATAGAAGCTTCCAATACATATACATTACCTTTGCCTAGTATTGGGGATACAGGGTACATAATACATTTACATGAATCCACAAGCTTCTTCTTTGAAAGGCCGATTCATATAATTCACAAGAGGAACACAAAACCAGTAGTCCAGAATCCAGTGGGAGATGCATTCAATTCAATGACACTACAAAATGAGTGACAATTGTCACTCGCAAGATCACACAAGAAGAAAAGCATGGAGGTGAGAAATCTGTGGGAGGGAAGGGGGAGGAGTAGAGGTGGAGACGGAAGAAGAGTGAATGATTCCTTCTCTCCTGCTGCAATAAATTTGTTACCACGATGTCAAAGAAGGACAGAGGAGAGCAGGAGGGGGGAGAGAAAGAAAGGGGTGAGGAGGGGGGAGAAAGAGAACAGAGAAATTACTTAACAACACAAGCCATCTGTCACTGGGGAAAAGGGAAAAAAACAGCAGCCCTGACAACGGTGCATCAATAATTCAGATGACTCGGGCTAATAGGAAAGACTTAAACAAAACAATCAGCTCCAGAGAGCCTCACAGTTTGTGAGCTGCACTTTAGGCTTGGACGGCTGCTTCTCCAAGCCCACAAAGAACAACACTATTTTAACCCAGACCATTTCAAAATCAAGGTTTAAATTGCTTTAAATTGAAACTGCCTGTGTCTCACAGCACTACCTCGTACCTGATTAGATATTGTACTTGCGTACGATCTGCAACAATCCCCTAGGGCCAGAGAACTGTGCTGGCCTATGGTATGTAGATAAACAACACACGGAGTCAGCTAGAAGATCCAATTCTACATGCTAGATTCAAGTTGGAAGTATTTCTGTGCAAATGAGTCTGTTGGAGGATTTATCCAGGCATTTTCAACCAAGACAGGCAGGGAACTAAAACCTTCTTAGGATTGACAGCTGCTAAAAAACATGCACTAAAACTGAACTGTTTGAAGATTTCTGGCAATCATCGTACATCTAAATGACACTGGATTGGTCCTACAACACATTGTAGTGGAGGTCTGGATATGACCATTCTGAAACGGATTTCCTTGTTCAGCCATTTGGCCAAGCAATAAATGTTAGACAGAAGGTCTCCCATTCCAGCACTGGAGAAGGTGTGTAGAATATCTTGAAGATCCTGTTGCTTCCTAAAGCATGGAACACGACTAAATCAAGTCTACTGTATTAGCTGGTATGAGGTGTTGAGTGTGTGCTGCCAAACATGTCACTGTGCATGAGAACCACACGACCCTGCCGTCTCAGCTCAGAGCCAACGTGTTACTGGTCACTCAAACGCAGCTTTGGAAAACCAAAGCCATGTTGCCCCGTTCTGTTTAGGGAGAACAAATGTTCTCCTGAACAATCCCATGAATAATATGCTTGTCTTTTACTGCTAAGAATGCAATCAACGTTAACATTTCATCCGTTAGAGGCTTGTAGTGAGCTCTGTGGGTGCAGCTCACCATCTAACAACATTTAGTCAGTCTAGCTCATCTCAAAAATGACGCCCTCCACCATGAGGGCAGACAGGGACAAATAAAAGTATCAAGAGGCACAGAAGGAAGAACGCTCACGACTAGATTAAGACCCGGGATGACAGCAAATGAGGTCCTTCCTTTCTGTGAATAAAGTATCTGAAATAACATTTTCAATTAAGTCAGACATAGTTTTTGTTCATAGGAACTATGCACAAATAATCTAAATATCGCTTTTCATCATATTATTCTTCTTCACACCAAATGTCTGCAATTAATGGAGACTTCTGTACTTACGTATACCTGTGCTATGTATTTTTAATTTTCGTCAACTTTATACTTTTTGAGATATTTGCGATTAAACATGCAAAAAAAACCCATAGAGATAACATTGAGCCTTTTGACTCCGCCTACTGCCTTGCTACTTTTGCCTTTGATTCGCTTGTAAAATTGTCCTTTGAGGTACATTTCTCAAATTAGAGCCAAGCTAACTGTTTAGTCTAGCTAGTCCAGCACCAACCAGCACTGGAGCTACAACAGGTGGTAGTAGCTGTTCATGTATTGGCCAAAATATGCTTTTATTTGGTAGCTGTCAACTGGACGGCATAGCTCAGTGGGTAGAGCGTGGGTTCCACAACCGGAGGTTGGCGGTTTCATCCCCACCTCAACTAAATGTATCTCAATGATTACGGGCATTCCTATGGACAAGTCATTCCTCGCGTGGAATTACATATTCAAGTTCAGCATAGTGGTAGTGTTGCTGACTTTGCTGATAACTGCCAAGACAAAATGTAATATACATTGCAGTATAATAGAAGGAAGGATATGAACATTGCTTATTTTATACATACATCATATGACACAACTGATATTGTATTGTATATTACATTTTGTCCTGTATGACTTTTCATTTGATAAGTTTTGCATTTGCAATTGTACGTTGTACATACCCAGGCAGAGAGGCTGCCTGCAGCATTGTCAGCTAATGGGGATTCTTAAGAAGAAAGAAGAAGAAAAAGAAAAACAATAACTAACTATAATCATTTTACAACTTGTGCTCAACAAAACGCTGCCTGGTACACATTGAGCGCTACTCCTCGTGTCCTCGCAGCCTGTAATTGGTGAGGACTTGGGTTGGAATGATGTCCTGACACCAAACCCTTCTACTAAAAGAGCGCCATCACTCTCTCATTGTACACGGCCTGCATGGTGGTGCCATTTGATAACATTGATCGCACCCCGCATGTTACCTATAGCAACCACACCGCCATCCATCCAATACACACAGCAGAAATTCATATCTAATTCGCTCAAACTATTCTAGGCAATTTGATCACAACCCAGATAATGTGTTTTTTACTTTTCAGGTATGCCGATGCTACGACTGTATTTTACCGCTTTTGAATAATCAAGGAGTACTCTATATAGTCCATAAACATATCTCCAGTTCAAAAGTCAGACTGATAATGCTGTCGCTATATTCAATTCCATTGTGTTTGTATGTCCATTGAGAAATGTACCTGATGAATATATTGTATTATCATGTTATTGACCACAGCATCAGCATAAACATGTATATAGATACATAACATCACGCACGCACGCACACGCACACGCACACACACACACACACACACACACACAAAAGCCTCTTTGTTGCATGCCGAATGCAACAATATTCCTATTTTTCAAAATGATTTACTTTGACAACACAAACAGCAATGGCATGACCCAAACAGAACCTAAACATGTCATTGAACATGTCACCTAAACATGTCATTGAACATGTCACCTAAACATGTCATGAACATGTCACCTAAACATGTCATTGAACATGTCACCTAAACATGTCATTGAACATGTCACCTAAACATGTCATTGAACATGTCACCTAAACATGTCATGAACATGGCACAGAGCAACCATGGCAAAAGTTTGACGTATTTTAAGTGTCATTAAAAACAATGCAATGCTTTTTAAAAGTCTTTCCAGTAGTCGCTTAGCAACCAGCAGCTTTAAAACTACCGGTTTCTCCAAAACATCCGTTTGTGGCCACGGCTGAACGTTTCCCGGCCATGCGCCGAGGGACTGCATGCACGATTACATGCCATAGCCATTCAAATGCACGTGTTTATTGCCTGTCGTCTGTTAATTTTGCTCGGCAAAAAAGTCTCACCGTAGTGCGTCGCCGAGTGATGTAATGTGTTGACATAAGCCGGGCGGCGGTGACACTGGCCCGGGTCCAGCGGGCTGGACTCTCACCGCGTGGAGCACCGCTACAGTAGTCCCAACACGGAGCACCGCATGGCCACCAAATGGCGCATACAATAGCGACGTGAACACTTCTGACGCAGACGGCATGGCAGTAGCAGTAGCTCAGTGGGGGGTGGCAGTAGCTCAGTGGGTAGAGATGGTGGACAGAGCGGGTCGTCCACTAACCGTAGGGTCGGCGGTTCGATCCCCCTGATCCTCCTCCTCCCAACTGTCCACATGTCAAACCCCACAAACGTACTGATGGTAAGTCGCTTTGGACAAAAGCGTCTGCTAAATGCCCCCTTTACCCTTTTACGGCATGCATTTCGCCTATGCTAATGACAAAAAATCCCATCCACATGTAACTCCGAAAATGGCCTATTTGTAATCATAAGATTTTTACGAAAGGCAGGCATGATTGGTCAATTCCAATATGAATGAAATTGTAACAGAAAAGAGTGTGTGTTCGGCAAGTGTTGGGGGCCGGTGGCCTCCCCTCCCCACCCTGTACCACTCCTGGGCCAGCCCTACTCAGGCACCATAGTCTACCACACGCCAGGCTGGTGAAAGACCTCCCCTCTCCAGTGTAGGGACTAAACCGGACACGGGAGGGAGCAGGCGTCAAACAATAGCGCTTACACAGTGTTAACCACACCAAGCCTGGGTGTAACAGCCAGCGGGGGGGGTGGGGGCTCAGTCTATGCCCTGGAGGCCTGTCTGGTTGTTTACGGGGCTACAGAGTCGGGGTTGCAGAGGCAGGCAGGCGGAAACGCGAGCCAGGCTTTACTTTGATCCACTCCTTGGGCCGCTCCCTGGACAGTAGTTGCAACCCTTTCCACTTATCACACTGCTTCGCCATTTCTGAGTTCTTCCCACTCTCTTTAAAGTAAACTCATTCTCTCTCATCGCTCTCTCATCAGCCCTCTCTCTAATTCTCTCTTCCCCCTTTTTCTGTCATTATGTATTTTTCCACCTCTTCTGATGATTTCTCTCGACTTCTTCCTCAGTGTCTCTCAATAATTTGATCCCCTTTCTTATCCTGCTCGTCTTCATCAGTGCTTCTCGCTTGCTTTCTCTTTTTTGTTCTTCCCTTAACTCTCTGGGTTTCGCTCCCCCCTGATCCCAGAGGTGTGAGGAAGTGCTTACAGCGGGTATTTGTGGGTGCTGCAGTCAGCCAGACATGCGGTCTGGAGAGAATATCAAGCAGAGATCAGGTGACAGAACAACGGAGCAGCAATAGAGAGATATAAATATTCCTCTTCCCTGTCCCTGATTATTCCTCCTGCTCCCTGTGGGCAGACAGGAGGATGAGGAAGGTGGCGGCGGTGGGAGGGTAGGGTGCTCTAAATTACTTTTTTTGTTTCATTCCTTTCTCCCCCTCTCTACCATTATCTTCCATTCTGTTATCCACAGCTCGCCCCGTCAGCAGCGCTCCCTCCTTTTCTATCCATCAGCCACACATCCCCCCCTCCAGGTACAGGAAATAAAACAATAACAAAGGTCAACAGCTTAATCATCCCTGCATTAAAACAGATATACGAAATAACTGGGGGCACGAAGGAGAGACAGAAAGAAGGAAGAAAGAAGGAGAGAGAAAAAAGACTGACTGACTGACAGCCACCGTGAGGGCTGGGTTTCCAGCGCACAGAGGTGATGAGATACAGGTCTGCTTAACTGGATTGATTGGAATAGACTCATCCAATCAGTCCATTTCACACTTATCACGTATCACATATCTCATCACAAGTGTGTGGGCTGGAAACCCAGCCCTCACATGCTACCACCGCACACATGTCTCTTGCAGCTAGTGTGGGTGTGTGTCCGGGTTGGCAGGTTAACATCCACAACACAGCATTCCCAGAGGAGCGCCACATAGTTGGAAGAGATTTGGGTTGCCCGTGGTCCATTTGTTGGAGAGGATCCTGCTGGATGGGGTACCAGCCTGTATATCATGTAATCTCTAAACTGTAATGCCTTCTGGTACATGGGTCTCTCGCTGGACTCATGTACACTGGGAATACCACCCACACCAATCCCTTTCCCCTATTTACTCACACATGCCATGGATTAACTTCTCCCAATTTGTTTTCCCTGCACAGGGAAAGCTGCACTTCCGATTCAGTCTTCCGGGAGCATGTATACCACTTCCTTTGTTAAAATCCTCTCTTTGTAACACATAATGAAGGTCTGCCAGAAAAACCCGGAATAGGGTATAGTGAGGCCTCTGAAGAAAATCTTTACTGCACACTCATCAATGTGGGCTATGGAGTACTTCATCACCACAGTCTGATCATCTTCCCTTTAGGCTTCATGTTTACAGGCAGTTCTTTAGTCAGGATGACCACTAGGGACCTGATGCGCTTCTTGAAGTAAAACTGTAAAAGGACATTTCTCAACGGGAGGGCATGTGGCCTCCCCAAGATATTTGCCAAGCTGATTTATTCAGTCTGAGCTTTTTATGACAATGACACCCAGGCATGCCATTGTCATAAAAACTGAATAAATCAGCAAGGCAAATATCTCCTCCGTATTTCTATTGGGTAAATATTTATCAAAAAAGACCTCTCCCCATTGTAAAGCCCACCTTGGTGTGGGAACAGAAGTCTAACTCTGTAAAATCTGTTAGAAAAGTGACTGCTCTCTTCCTCGTGAACACATTATTTCTGGCATAGCCAGATTTTGTCCAATATTCTATGCTGTGTCCCATCTTAGCCATCACCTCTGGTTCTCCTGCTATAACATTGCCATCCCACTGACATAGTCGTTGATTTCCAAGTTGGTGATGGTCTCCCACACCTCTTGGCCCACATGCCACATGGGGCACTGTTTGTACCATATCGTTCACAGTCCCCTTCTTCTCCAACACAATGCTTAGTTTGTGGAAGTGTTCCTTGGTCTCTGAATTAGAGTCAAGTGGGCACAGAACATGCGGCAAAGTTCCTCAGCCAATGATTTGTGGTCAACCTCTAAAACACCCAGGCAAAAACCAGTGCTCTTCCTCAGATCCTTTCTGCACACAGCTATGTCACCTGCCAGCACTTTCCCCTTCTTTTTCAGACATGATGATAAAAGTATTCCATGGGATTCATACTGTATGTCCAACAGCTATGGGCAAATTCACCCTCTGGAATAGACGGTCCATGGCCAGACTAAAAATAGTTTGCTTGATAATTCGGATGGTTAAGTCATAAGAGGAAATGAGTGTATAACCTTTTTAGGCGTCTCCTTTTTGTCACACATCCCCATGGTGTTCCCGCATCCCTGGGGTGGACTCCCTGCTTTAACCATCTTTATTTCACCACGCACTTGCTACAGGATGTCCACCCAACCCAAGACCTCCCTCGGCCGAGGCATTGAGCGCCCCCTCCCCGAGTAACTCGGCATCTGGAACTTGGTCAAGCCCATGTTGTTTGCTAGGATATCATAAACCTGTTCTTCAAGAGCAATAGTGCTGCAGGAAAATCGACTGGGCAAATCTCTAGATTTACCAAATTGGCCACAGTGCACTCTGCTTGGTAGCCTAAATAAATAATAAACATAAAATAGCTATTTACAGCATATTAAAGTTTTTTTGCGTAATCATTTTACACTGAAATGATAACAGACCAGAGATCAAAGCCAACCAGCATGCATTGGCACATTTTCATGATTATACAATAACTATTGAGAAATATACAACATCATTTGGAGCCTCCACTATTGCTCCAGCATGCACTGTGTGAGCATATGAAGCTAGGTCTATGGGTGTGATCTAAAAAGTAAAAAAACAGCTATTAATTTAAAATCTATTAAACAAACCAGCTCAAGGTGAGAACAATTTAGGGTAGAAAAAAGATTCTAGAACAGAAATGGGTTCAGCCGGATTGTAAATTAAAAATAAGATAAAAACTGGTGTGGGCTCAGACTGAGCATAATTTACTAGAACACCATACATAACAGACAGTACTCCAGGTCAAACATTAGAAACGTGCACAAATAAGAAAATAGGGCATTTGTCTCCAAAACAGAATAATACGCAAAAGATGGGTCAAAATCGGCTGCATGCCGGCCTATATGTCTATAAATTACAAATAGGCCTACATATAAAAGAAAACTTAAGCCAACATAAGTTTTACGAGGAAGCCCAGTGGTGTGGTAGACCTGATAGAAAACACTAAAATAGATGGCAAAGAAACAAACGTAGAGAGGCTACTTAACTGATCATCAGGCAAACAGGTTAGGGTGGAAAAGGTTAGAAGAATGCATAGCCAGACCTCCTGGGGGAGGCCGGGCCATGCCCCCAGGAAGGCCTTTTTTAAATAACCCGATTGTAAATGCTAATTTGTGATTATTTTTTAAGAATCATTAAGAATCATCAACTGGTGCTATTCACAAGCTACCTAGCACTAGCTTTTGATACCCTTATTCATGTTAATTCATAAGGTAGGTAATCTTATTACTTCCGAGGGGCAATTTGTTGCACAGCCAGCAGTAATAGAATCATTATCAACACACACACCATTCAATCAATCAAAGCAGGTCATGTTGATTAGTGTTTATTATGTTAACATCTTACACTAAATAAAGGTTATTCTTTATTGTGTATACTGATTTTTTTTTGAAGTACTTTGTTTAGACAGTCAAGAAATAGTTTGCCTGTGTCTGTATTATAGCTGGCTTTTGCATATATGCTTATCAGAGACAGATAGTGTCAGTCTACACATTTTTTAGAGTTGTGTGCTAGAAACATTAGCAAGTCCACTTTCTTCGGAAGGAGACAGCTTCTCGATTTCTTGGCAATAAACTTGCCTTTGAAACAATGTGCTCAGAGGCTGTGGAGGCAGCAGCGGTACAGAGTGTTGCTACTTGGACCAGTCTTGGGTATCTGCCTTGGTTTGTTTTCCCCGACCCCAATGGTCCAGAGTTAACTTTGGTTCTGTCCTGAAGATATTCTTTCATCTCGTCTTCTGTGCTACAGGATCTCCCACCTGATTCTTCTGTGGAAACCAGAACTTCCTTTTCTCCGCTGAGGAGCATAGCAGTCTCCTTGTTAGGTGTTGTTCTTTTTTCCTTTTTGTACACGTTCTTCTCAGCTGGGGGTTTACCGGAGCCTCTGGTTGCGCTGTGCACACTCGCTCTGCCAGCTGTGCAGCTACTGTACAGGCTGCATCTCGTTTATCATCACCCGGACAAGAGAATCGTTTGAAACGAGGGTCTAACTGCAGCTGGAGCCTGCTGGTCATCATCAATCAGTCTTTAAGTTTCCACCAAGTGTCAAAGTCTTTGATCAGCTTGCTTTTAATTTTTTTGGTAACGGGGCTGTCATCATCCATAATGGCCAGGTGGTATCTTTTCAAGTTTGCCGGCATAGGTATTGTAGCAGACAGGGAAATGTTGTCCTCTTCAGATAATACCTCAGTCAGAGTTAGCATGGGTTTAGGCACATTTGTAATGTCCTGAGGCGTATTCCATTGTGCTGCACGGCAATCCAGTGTACTGCCATTGTTCTTTTTGGTAAAGTTTGGGTCAGAAAGCACTGGTAATGGGCCAGCATTGCTCCAGCAGTCGCTCCAATGTTGAGAGATGTGTAGAGACATCCTGAAAGAGTTCATGTTCAGGGACATGTTGCACATCTTTGTTCCAATCAGCCAAATCCTTTAGCGTCTCAATAGTGACATATTAGACACATTGTCACTTAAAAAAGGAAACAGTCTTTGCTCCTGGATTTCCAAAAAGCATCGGCAACTTCAGTGAGTCATATCGCAATGTTTCGATGTGAGGTGCAAGTGTGCACCTCTTCCACTTGTCTCAAGACTTGTCTCAAGTAGTTTCCATGTGTCGACAACAAAAAAAGTCAAACATGACAGTCACAGTCATGTTTGACTCCATTCGAATAGATGTCCACGTATCTGTGGTAAAGCTTAGTGCCTTGCTGTATGAACTCCAGAACCTTCTCTTTCAGTCTGTCTCTTTGATGTGTGCATGATTGTCTTGCACGCTGGCACTGCATATCCGGGTTCCAAAAGTTTATCATTTCCTTAAAGCCTTCATCCTCCACAATGTCAACGGTCCTCAAAGAATTTTGACATCATTTCTGTTTTCTTGACAGAGGAGGCCTCAGATCCAGCGTGATCTGGGTGTGTAACTGGCAGAACATGAACCAAACATAAATAATATGCCGATAAATAATATGCCATAAATAAGTTGTGTATGTTAAACACAAAAGTTGACTAAGCATTCTAAAACCTGAAAAAAAAACTTAAAAAAAAAACTTAAATTCAAAATTTGACTTCCTGTCTTTCATCAAACCATATGATTATTGAAACAAACACAATTGGCGAGTGAAAGTATTTGAATATTATCTATATTCATTATCAATTTTATTTCTAAGGTGTCAACAGTCGACTAGAGTGACCAACAACCTTGGTCACTCTAGTCGACAAAGTATTTATTACGGATACACCCCAAATACTGAGCACTTGTGTCAGTCACTGTCCACCAATCAGGAAATGTCCTGATGGAATATAGCCCCTGTAACATTCTCCACTTGACTTGGAATCCCCCATGTGTTCCACCCTGCCAACCTCCCTAACACTATTATAGTTACTGGTTGGTGGAAGAACTCTGGACATCCTCCTGAGATTCACCCAAGTCAGTGTGTAATCAGGATCCTCCACTTTACACCTTGGTTTTCGGTCGGGGGCTCTTCTTGTTGGTAGCTAGCATTGGGTACTTTTAATGGTACTGACTGAATTATGTCGGCACTACAGAGTACCTATTCAGGTTAAATCAATCAATACCAAATGTTGGTACCTGAAAGGCTGAGAGCGCAACTGGTGGGTGAGAGAATGTACTTCAATGTAGGTGAGAGCAGCCACCCCCAATTAATGGCCCGCAAGAGCAAAGTGTCTGGCCCGTGCCGACCAAGTGACACTATGTCATAACCTGCCATGAAGTGAAATATCTGCTACTACAACCAACTACCACTTGTACTACTAATCAAAACAACAATACTACTTATATTAAGCAGCAGCAACAATAATATCTGCACATAAAACAATGTTTACTGGTCCAATGAAAAAAAAAAACCCAGACAATTTGGCAACCTTCTTTTTCCCTCGACTTGGCAACCTTGGCATAATTTGGCCCAGAGTGAGAACTAATTGGGGAACCCTGCATTAGAGAGATAAAGAGAGAGTGCGCAAACTCATTGAAGTTGTACTTTTTAACATATACCCATTTTCCAGCAACATGAACCTACTTCTAGTTCTTGGCTGGCACTGGTTCACAGTTGGCTCAACATACAAACCTGAGAAGTGGTTTTCCCCTCATTATGTCACTGTATACGTTTGTATACGTCTCCACCTTCCCAGAAAGCGGCAACTTCAAGCACAATGACAGCAATGCAACAACATCTGTTCACCAATGATGCTCCTGGCTTTGATTGGGATCCAAACATGACTAGTACAACACATTTTTGCTGCTCGTCTTTGGTGGGACAGCGATCACGTTCAAAAACGTAATCGCAAGAACGTATACATTACAGTGATGCCGACAGAATTATACTAGATTAGATTATGCTCATGGTGGCAGCTGATTCGGGGTTGAAAGTGTTTTTTATTTAAGTTACATTGAAGAATGTCACGCCGACCGTTGCTTTGGTTTTGGGTCCATAGTGAAGCTCAGTATTTTGTCTCAATGTAAAGCTGACCAGGAAAACACCTCGTCAAACACAGCATATATCACAAAGCACGCTGAGAGCCAGCACCATCTGTTGAGGATGAAACTGAGGTATTGAAACTGACTATCAATATCTTCAGGTAATTAATGAGTAAGTTGGGTAAGTTGGATAAATTGATGTCAGACATAACTCTGCTTTTTTCACTGTGATGATTGACGTTAGCTTAGTCATATTTAGGTATTTTCCATTTTAGAATGCGACCAGGACCAGGACCTTGCATACCATTTATGGGGACAAATTACAGTAAGACCAAGAGACACAAACTTAAATTGAAGTAACATATGGTTTCACTTTGCTAGGCGTTTTTATTACAAATATATTATTATTGTTGCGGTTGATATCATCGACAGTTTTCAGCTTGTCAGTCATGTTGTTTGCACTCTTGCTTTCATTGACAGGTCTGCCAGCCCTGCTCTCTACCCGCCTTCATGTGAAATGTATAGGCTCCCGAGGTTACAGCCTTCACCCTGGCACAGAAGACCCCGCTGGAGTCACTACTACGACTCCTAGATCTTGAGAAGGATATCACATGTGCTTCCTCTGAGAAACACGTGACAGCGTTCTCACGCAATGGTGATGGGCTGGGGGTTGTAGGGATGGGTTTGGAGGGGAGAGTGAGGTAGGGGGCGGGGGCTTTTATTTTGTGTTGTGTGTAATGTTTTACATAAATAACAATGTTGAAATTCAGCTGTTTTTACTTATGTTTTACAACGGAACTTTTTGTTATTACAAAGAGTAACGTATCAAAAAAGGGTATCAATACCATATCAGTTCAAATGTGAACAGTAACCAACACTAGTGTTACTGCCTGACCTTCAAGTCGGGATTATCTGGGCTCATTTTCACTGGGAAATGATGCTGCCATCCACATTATGAGATCCTCAGCTCCTTCCTTCATCTCTCCATTACACAGCCTGTCCCTGATACTCAACTGATGTGTTGAGTGTATATGATGTCCGTACTCCTCCCTGGGACACTTACAGCTGCCCTGAGTCAAGATTAGGGATGGGTAACGATGCTACCACTCTTATCGATACGGTTCTGTAACAGCGCTCATGATTATTTTAGAATATAACAATTATATTAAGAACAACAAGACACTGCTTTATTTGGAATGCTTTGAAAAAAAGACATTATAGAAATGTTTCTACTATATGTAGAACCAAAATAAATACATATTATAAACCATTAAAAACAAAAGAAAAGAAGGTGACCTAGAGCAACACGGACAGAGTATGCAGCTGAACTCAGGGACTCGTTATTCTAACAATCCTGAATGACCATCAGTGTATTTTCATCTTCAGGGAATCTGTCGTCTACAATAAGGTGTGTTTTTCTGCACTAGTAACCTATAAGCACTAGTAACCTATAAACCCTAATAGTGAGGTGGGATTTAAGTAAAAGTTTGCGCGACGTACAAACCACCTGTTCTTTCACATCACTGAAGTAGGCTATCCCGCTCGAAGTCGTGTGTTGAAATTGGACCTTGGGTGCATGTTTCCAAGGAGAGCACTCACACCGGTGAGGCAATACAGCCGCGCAATAACTTCCAGCACTGTTCAACACCTTCACCCACTCTCGCCCAATACCTTCAGCACAGAAAAAGACAGAAAAGTGAATCTTGCGACGTCTTGCTGTCTTTCTTCCACGCGGCGCCGCCCTGCTCGGCGCAGCGCTCCGTAGCTCGTCTGCCGTGAGACACACTTTATATTGCATCTCTGGGATTTTGAACTCAGACCAAGAGTGGATCCGAAAGCCACAGATGTCCCCCAGACAGCACTTACTCTTCATACTGTAGTTTCGCTTTTTGAGGAGTTATTCAAAATAACATGTGTAGCAACCAACCGAGCCATTTCAGAACTGAAATGGGGGGCACGCTGCAACAGCCCTGTTTTGAAACCTGACATGGTGGTGCTCGGAACAGCATGGTGGAGCAGCGCCTCCATTAGCACTGTTTAGAGAGACACCGGACACAACCGTCCCAATATACGTCCTTCAGTGGGGGGGGACGGCGGGGGAGCCGGCCCCCCCACTAAAAACACTAGAGGGGAAGTGTTTTCTATTTTGAATGTTGGTTTAATGTCTGGAGTGACATTATATAGCGACACTGCATCAATGTGAGATGCAACATTTATCAAGCCTAAATTAATGGAAAATATATTTCCTCAACTTCTGCAATACCGTTGGCAGCAGCACTAAGCTTATTGACACAACAGTCTATAATAATTTAGACCAGGGATGGGTTTCGATACCCATCCTATTTAAGATCCTGTCAAAGTGTTCCCTCTTCCTCATAGAGTATGTATTATATTATATGCGTAGTATTGGGCTGATCCAAGATTCTTTCCTCCAAAGGCTCTCCGTCTCATGTCTCCTCCTGTGGTGCCCATCCATGTCACACTTGAGACCCAGTCTCCCATCATCAGCTTAGGGAGAGAGAATGCTGCATGCCATAGGGAATGTCACCTACATGGGCATGGCTACTCCCATTTCCATCATCAACTGTTGTCAGAACATTACAACCAAAGACCATATGTAATAACCCAACAATCACGTCAAAGCTGTCACAGGTGTTTTACAGTACCTGTAAAAATTTTTTTAACAACATTGCTCTCAACTGCTTCTGCATCGTGGCTGAAATTCATTAACAATCATGTTTGGACACACTCACACTCAAACACTCATCTCTCCTTATGCATGTGCCACTCAATGCTGTGCATGCTCCTCTAGCATTCTTCTCCAATACTTAGCAGACATATCAATGATAGCCTAGAAAGCCTGACATACCCAGGAATCCCACTGGCGATTCTACCTTGTCAACTTCATTTTTTTTGCCCTCATACTAGTACAAAGTAAACCCATGCTAGAATGTCACATATCAAATAAGTCACATGGGCAAACATCACAGTCATAGCAAGTAACCAGTTTCATTCTTCCAACTCTGCCATGCTGATGAACCTGACTCACTGCACTAATAGGCCTCTCAACCATTATGATTCCTCCTCATCAACCACTGGCAAAAAGGTTTCTTCATTATCAAGTAGTGTTTTAGGTTAGCCCCGCCTTCATTCATGTCCTTGGATTTCTTAAGTGTCTATATGAGACATATCCAGCAGCAACAGAAGACCATCCTGGCAATGCCAATTTAGCAACTTCTCTTTCAAGTATTTATTTTCCATCAACTTCCTGATTGGTCATGGTAGCCATATTTATTTTCCAGTTGCACTGTAAAGTACTGCTCTGTAGCCCTTAGTCCTTACTGAGACCGACTGACAGAAAGACAGACAAGAATACAAAATGCTGCTTCACCATTTTGACCATTTCAAGCTGAATAAGAACTCCATCCTCATCTGCTCACCCATAGCCTGAGGCATGAGACAGGGGGTACCTATTCCTCACATTATAACCACCCAATATCTCTGCCATGGCCTCTCCGTGACACTGTGTGTGTGTGTGTGTGTGTGTGTGTGTGTGTTCCCCCTCTCTCAGGTGCTGCTTGCTAGCCAATATGCAGGCTCAGGCATTACAAGCTAGAGCTATCCATCCACATCAGCTGGCATGGGATACATCATGATGGAAGAATCTCACAGGGGCCAGTTGTGACCCAACCCACACACTCTGGATTCAATTACATTATATTAAATTATATTATATTATAGTCAATTATATTTGTCTAGCCCTCAATTACAGTTCGTCTCAAATGGCTTTACAGGCCATATATTTATGATACCCCTAACCCCAGTCCCCCAAAGGGCAAGAAAAGACTCTCTTAATTTACAAGAAACGGTGCCATACATAGCAATACAAGCAGACGTTTTAAGAATTCAGGGAAAAGTATCATCTATGTAATCTATGTGATTGGGTGATGGGGTGCTGGCCAGTGAGCAGGCTGGTAGGTGTCAGGGGTGTCCAGGCATCCAGTCATGGTCACACAAAGTCTTTGCACTGAAACTGTTCAGACATCGGGGTGAACAACACATAGCCTAGCTAACCTAGAGTGGCTCCCAAATCTTTGACTTTAGGTGGACCACTAAATTGTCATCAAAAACCTTCACGGACCACCATATACACAAACAGTAAAGAATAGATTCATTTATACAGTGGCTGAGCAAAGAGGGCCAGCACACCCTTTATCCACAAGTATGACTGCCAAAAGGTCACGGCTCGTGGGAAACACTGGACAGAAAAAGTCAGCCACGCTGGTAATGTTTCCAGTGTGTCTATTTAGCAAACGCACAAAACATCAGTGGAAAAAATTACAATGAAAAGCATATGGTACAACGCACAAACAACACTATTTACTCAAATAATAACTTGCAATAATACTATATTTACTGAACAATATTGATGATAATTTTCAATTATCAATACATTTTTCTATTACTGTTAATTTGTCAATTTCTAACCTACAGTGGTGGGAAGCATTGGGGGGACTGCTGGAAAGTTGCACCTCCTCCTAACAGCCACTGTGCTCATTGTCTGAATCCCATGAATATGTGGATACACTGTCAGACACCAGACACCTGAACGAAGCATGAGAACCAAAGCAAAAGTAAAGAAACTACACACGGTTCAATGATTCCTAGCCTTCACAATCCTATTATTAGGGAGATTTGTGACATCATCACAGTAATGTCAATTTGTACATTGACACACAATGACACATTTCCACGATTGTGGAAACCTGTGTCAGTTCACATCACGTCTAAAGAGACTGGGGCGATGTGGGCATGTTGTGCCCTTCCTGTAAATAGATACGTTTCTGAATCTAGATACAATAGTGATTCATAAACAGTTGTAAAATCTAGATATTTTGTTGCTTAAAAAGGGCCAGAGACCTCCATGGTCTCCCAGAGTTTCTGAGACTTTTGGTGTCAGTCTTCCACTAAGTAGGCGTGTCACACCAGATGCTCGATGGCCTTTACCGCGGAGTCCTTATGGTGGCAGAGATCAATTAAATTGATTGAGGAAAAAGTGGAATATTCGTGAAGACTAAAATCCTGAAAGGGTTTTGTACTGATAGAGTGTCCAGATAACAGTGTGCTGCGTAAGTGATAATAGAGAGCACGATGAAGTCATTCTGTGAGCTGCTGAATCATCTCCACAGCAATATAGATTTTAAATCAGCCATTAAATACAAGATAGACAGGTCAGAATGTAATGGCGTGTGGCTACCAAAGTGACTTGAGTTGGTACTGACCCTCAGTATTACATGCAAACATCTGATTGTTGAAATATCAGACATACAGAAGCCCACGTTTGAAGACGACATGATAGGAAAAAAAGTTTTTACCCCAGCTCATTTGGTCAAACAGCAGATCATTCAATGTTACTGTATTACCCATCTTAAACAAGACAAACAAACAAGTCTTTGCCCCGCTTTACTAGCATCGTATAGGGCTGCTTGATTATTGAAAAATGTATGCTTGTGATTATTTTGATTATTTATTAACAGATTATCGGTTCAATTTGCCAGCCTGGCCACTTGGTCACACTGCTTTGTGTCATATATTCAGCGGCAGTGATTCCTCAGACACACAAGACTTTAGCACACTTAACGACAATGCTTGGGATTCGTTAGAGTGTTTATGGTCAAGTTGTAACAGATTGTAAGTCATTTTTAATCTAACAAGCGTATCAAAAGTATTCATTTATTTATTTCTATAAAAGAATATTATGCATGAATTGCGACATTTCACAATTGGCTAATTGCAGAGGCCAACATCATTTCAACTAACATCCTAACCCTTTCAGTTAATATGCAATTAATTTGGCAGCCCTAGTGTTACATTACGAAACTACGGAAGGAAGTTTCACAAATCAAAAAAACAGCGGTCTTAAAGTGAAATTATGCTAATTCATGACAATGAATCTAACCAAGACTGTTTGAATACAAAATCTCCCCCCCACAGCAGGCACCAGAATGTTCAGAAAAGTGTTGGGAAGTGTTGTTACAAGTGTATTATTATTGTATTGTTGGTCAGATGAAAGGCTGGCAAGTTGATGCCAGTGGTGTAATCTTCCAATCACATTGTGATCAATTCAGGGGCAGTTATGAAAGGACAACTTGACTTTTAAGCAGCCAACAGCAGCAAAACACCCAAAGCTACACTCTGCATGTTTGCACAATATTCAGGCCATACAATGCACCCCGGCCCCGATGTTACCTTCATGGACTTATGGAAATAAGTTATTCATCAAAACCTCAATAAAGTTGTGGAGGTGGGAGTGGTGGAGGATGTGATTAGAAGGGACTTAAGGACTTAAAATAAGAATGCTGAATATATTACACAATTTAAAGTTTGATCTAATATCAGCCTTGTTGTATTGTCTATTTCAGTCCCTTGTCTGTTGGATTGATAAAATGGATGTTATACAATACATATAGTATCTCCTCGACACATTCATTGTTGATGATGATGAGTTAAAACAATTTGCATCTATTCCTAATTGGCTTAACTGTTTCCCCAAACAGGAATGCTTCAGATTCAGTTTATCGGTGCATAGGTAACAGAGACACGTACATGACAACTAAGCATGTGAGCATCACAAGCAAACACCTTGTTGTACAGGTGTAACTACAATGACGTCCCAGCAATACATCGCACCACCTCCTTAAAAAGAGTACGCATTTGAAGTTTCCAATGCATTTGACCTAGTTTGATGTTTTCAGAATAATTTCGAATACAATGACACAATGGTAATGCGATAGGAATCAACGACGACGATAAACAGGATGCTAATCTAATCCGGAAGCATCATCTCCACTGGGGCAGTTCCGACAACGTAGACCGCCAAAAACTGCCTCTAGTGCATAATATCCATCTTCAAAAACATTGAAAATAGCTTAACGTTACCTCCTTCTTCTTCTGTCCTCCCCCGGGGAACACGCATAGCAGCAGAAGAAGGAAAACAGACATAACCGGCAGGTTAGTGGCTGTTATAGGGAAAACAGTCGCCATGATGAACGATAGTCCGGATGCTGGGGACACGTCTCTAACCAGGGATTGGTTAAAGGGTTCACCAATCAGAGGAGAGGAATTCAATTCACAGTTGTTATGGGTGTTGTAGTTTTTTAACCCAGGAGGCTTTTTTTTTAATCTCTTGTACAATTAAACAACAACCGTAGGCTACATACAATACCATATTTTAAAAATAAAATGATTTATACATTATATAGCCATATTCTATTTTTTCAAATAAACGATAATGTAATAGTTATTTCTAAGGTATTCATTCAATATAAGTTAATACATTTAAGCATTGCAGCTAACATTTTAAACTACAAGTAACATTTGGCATTATACAATAATATAAGTATGCATAAAGATATAATGGTTTGTAAGTATTATGTTACTTTATTATGAAATTAATGTAATAAAACAAATCGCAAAACAAACCACCTCAGTCACAGAAGAAGCCTGTTGCTCTACAGGTTGTTTGAAAAGGACCACCTTTTCTCATCCTGCACAAATGCATGTTTTGCTTTATGATTTCCATGCATGGATATGATGGAGAGACAGAGAGACAGAAAGATGGGATGATGCTTTTATTTTCATGAGTAGCATTTATGGATGTGTGTCTGTGTGTGTGTGTGGTGTGTGTGTGTGCGTGCGTGTGTGCGTGTGCGTGTGTGCGTGTGTGTGTGTGTGTGTGTGTGTGTGTGTGTGTCTGTGTGTTGTATACTAGCAATGGTTAGCCTAGCAATTGGAATGCTTGAAACTTGTTCTGGTGACTTTCTTACTGTATTAACAGCAATGAAATGTTTCACCTTCTTCTGACAAATGTACTTATTGTAAGTCGCTTTGGATAAAAGCATCTGCTAAATGCCCTAAATGTAACTGTAAATGTGTGTGTTTGGAAGAGAAATAGCGGTAAATATACGCGCGTGTGTGTGTGTGTGTGTGGGGGGGGGGGGTCGAGAGAGA
>OMKQ01018570.1:1888-16737 GCA_900302335.1 Phycis phycis
GAAGGAAACTCGTTTTTCCTTTTTGGTTATCTCTAAAGATTTGGGGATTTTATGTTGATGTTGATGGATCAGTAATTACATTTCATTCCACAAAGAGCCTTTTTAATTCTTTCATTTCATTTAATTTCATTTTCTTCATTCATGTTGTATCTCACAGCACATCCCTGTGTGTGACTGTTTCCTGTGTTGGGTTGTGGCCACCACCTCCTAACACTCACCACTGTGTCTAATCCTCACAACGCTTCCCTGCAGGACGGGTGGATACAGTGTCTGCTCCAGTGTGTCACTTACTACTGTATTCATGAGTGTGGAAGTGTAGCTAACGTTGGTGTCGACACATGTAGTGGCCATCTTTGGTACTGACCGTTAACTGAATTGTTTTATTTTTTTTATAAACAATGTGTGTGTGTGTGTGTGTGTGTGTGTGTGTGTGTGTGTGTGTGTGTGTGTGTGTGTGTATTAAATATTCTGTCACTGTCCATATCATGGTGTTAAAGGTAGAACAAATACCCTAAACCCTTATTTGTGCATTGGACATTCCAGTGCAATGAACACAGACAATTACTGTATATAAATACTTGACTGTTTAAGAGAGATAAACTGTTTATTAATCCCACGAGTGGGAAATTTGGTCGTTACAGTAGCATTTTTTAAGCATGTGAATTATGGAGATTTACTTATTAGTGGCATTTTGGGAAGGATAAGTTGTTTTATGTTACATCAACTGTATTCTTAAAACAGCATTACAGAATAATCCACTTTTGCATGAAATCTAAAGCAAGCTAATAAATAACTTGTTAGTCACGATGATGTAAAACCATCGTTGATGATGTAAAACCATTTTAGCTCTTCAAGTTATAGTAGGCCACATACTGCCGTGATTTCTATGTGCAACGACCGTACCCAAAGTACATTTGACCAGGCTCAGTCATGTAAGATCAGCCAACTCCAGCTCTACAGTAAATGGCTGCGTGCAACAGTTTAGCAGTAATACATCTTTGGACAATTGTTAGATCTAATAACATGTTGGATCATCATTTCTGTTGTGCTTGGAATTATATTTTTGCTGTCCTCAGCAGACCAGTAAAGAAAATATAAGTTTGTCTCTGATTTGAAAGGCAGCCTGAATATGCAGTCTGTTTTCATGTTGCTGTATTTGAACTCAAGATTGCTGCAACAACAGCAATCTGAGTCATTTCATATAGTTTGAGTTGGATGAGTCATTATTTAGATGATAAATAAAGCCAAATGTAAGCGTTGATATATTGCATGCATTACAATTGGATCATATTCTTCTGCAAATAATTTAATTGGGATAAATATGAACATTTACCTTTCATGTTTATTATGACCAGGCTTAAGTCCCAATTGGGTCTAGCTACCTTACCCGCTGTGCTAGTTTAGCAATGCTAGCTGATCAGCATATTGTTCCATGTATATCACTAACTAAACATCTCAGCCCAGTAGTAAATAGAATGATTAAATATCAAACCGCTTCTATTCCACCCGTGTTGGCCTGGGCTGTGCTGTTGTGCAGAGGGCTGTTGAACACTAAAGAGTGACCCTGGAGAGGGTCACTGATTTAAAAAAACGGGGAAGCCAGTCATGTTTATTTGTGTGGGCTTTAGCGTTTCTCTCGTCCTGTTGGGTGTTTTAGTTCATAAGTTTGTACAATTTGTACGAATGAAAACGCCTTCCATCGCCTGACTCCTGCAGTGTTGTTTAAACCAGATGACTTGGAAGCTATGTGCATAAATCATCCATCCATTGATCCATTGATTTGCTTCAAATCGTTCCTCAAGAGACAACCAGTGAAATTGTATGCGAAGCGTCTAATCCCTGAAGTGAATGAAGGGAACCGTGCGTCTGATCTTAATCGGCACACGCCTACCCGAGTGGAGGGAATTTTTGGACAGGCCCCTTTGATCTTGGTCTGCATGTGGATTATCGGCGAGGGATTCCAACTTTCTGTATTGATGCCAATGCTCCGTCACTTGACCTCTGTGTGCTTTTCCACAGCGTGGGTTGCATTGCGGGCATAGATTGTGGTCGCATTGTTGTGCATGAGGTCAGGTGGTTGTTGAGTTCACATAAGCAGCCTGCAGAGTGCGGGGTTAACGCATAGAGTCGCACCGCAGTGCCAAGGTTTTTGACCCTGAACTTTTTCCTTGACTTTGGTGAGACTCTGGCCTGCTCCATGCTTTGTCTTTCCTGTCCTTTCTTGCTTTGCCCCCACCCACCAGAGCCTTTAGACAAGCAGCAGCTAGCCCAGCTGCTAGGTGCTGCCGGTGTCTGGGGAGCAACAGCACCGATCTGTCTGTCGCGAGGACGGTGGCCCTCCGCCTGCACCTCTGCCCGCGCACCACCTGCTGCTCCCCAGGGACGGGCTAATGGCTGCAGGCCAGGAGGGCCTCCTCCTCCTCCTCCTCCTCCTCCTCCTCCTCGCGAGGCTGAGATGCACGTCGTTTGAGCTTGGCGTCAATGATTACACGTCGTGGTTGGCTTCGTCCTCGTTAATTTTATCTGCCTCCCTTCGTGCCGTGCGTTTCCCAGTGCCTATTGCTCGGGCCATGGGTCCAGGAAGCTCTGTTCCACCTGCGGCCGTTTCTCTTTGCATGCGTTCCAAGTTCACTGGCCATTTCTCTGGATCATCTTCTGAATCGTTTTAGGTTTTTTTTTTTTTTTTTTAATTGGCTGTTTAAACGTTGGCCTGTTTGTAAACGGCTGAGTTGTGTGTGTTTTTGTAGGTCGTGTCGCCTGAGTGGGAGCCACTGCATTGTTCTTGTAGCTGGAAAGAGTAGCAAAGAGTTCTGTGACTGGAGTCGTAACCTCAGTACTTGCCCGTCTTATTTATACAAACCATCTGAAGAATATGTTTTAATTTAGTTTTAAATCATATTCTTTTAGGTCCTCTGCACTGCATAATGTCGGACAACATCCAGTATTTTGTGTCGCACCATTCATTCAAGTAAAAAAAGCCCCATAGTTTGCTCATTTGCCGTGTTAGTTTTTGAGTAGAATGTGCCGGCGTTGCGCTTTCCAGTGTTTGCCGCGGGGTTGCGTCTGATGCCAGATATGTCTCAAGGGTTACGATTAAACAATAAAAGGTCTATAGCCGCAGTACCACTAGCTCCACCAACACAGTGCGGTCGGTACCAAGAGCCATGGTTGAACGCCAGCACAGGGCCGGTGGATGGTGGATTAACACTGTGGATTAACGTAGGAGTCCAGGCTTAGTTAGGCTGTATCGTCACCACCACCACCACCACCACCACCACCCTTTCATTCAAACTGATGGAAGGGTGGTGCAACTTTGTTTGTGTTTTTGTCCGTCTGTCCTCCCTCCCTGGCGTCCACCTGCAGGGTTTGAAGGCTGCTCCATGGTGCCCTCCATCTACCCACTGGAGACACTGCACAACTCGCTGTCTCTCAAGCAGGTGGACGAGTTCCTGAACACGGTGTGCGAGAGCAGCAGCGAGGCCCACGTCAAGACCATGAAGGGTAGGCTTAGGGCTCAAACTGACAAGTCGACGAGTAGCATTTTCCCTCCCTGGGAAAGCTTTGCCAGCGCCAGGCTTTGCTTTGCCTCGCCTCAGCGTTGGGTAGGCTGAGCCAGTAGAATGGTTTAGATATGAAAAAAATGTTTTGCACATATACACATTCTCATGGACACATCCATCTATAATGTGTTGGATACATTGAAAGCAGTTTAAAAATAGAAGTGGATGATGATTTCGTGAAATAGAAACTACAAGACCACTTGAGTGCTTGCAGGTGTCAATAGAAAGAAGTGTGTTTAACGTCTCGTCTCCCTGTGCTCCTCCTGCTCTTGCTTCCTCCTCCACCCAGCCCTCTCAGCCCTGTTTGACTCGCAGAGCCAGTCGTCTCTTTACAGCCCCCAGCAGCCCCTCTCCTCCTCTGGGTCCGAGACCTCCCTCAGACCCCCCAGCCGACCACTGTGGCGTAAGTCTCTTCATGCTCCTACTGTAAATTGGAGGGAATACGCTTGCAGCTGCACTGCACCAGGCACGGATTCTCTTGGATCCCCCACATGTGAGGACATCAGTCCAACTGTCTCTCAACTGCCAGCCTAAATTTAGATGAACATAGAACAATATAAATTACCACCCTCAACTAATTGTCTGCCTAAAGTTAGATGAACATGGTACAATGGAAATGACTACCCTCAACTAATTGTCAGTCTAAAGTTAGATGAACACAGAACAATAGAAATGACTACCATGAATTCCCTGGCAGATAACTACTGTCACATACATCTTGAGCAAAACATCCCAGAAGAGTCTTCTGGCTGACAGTAGAATGGTTGTGGTGTGTTGGATCCCAGGTATGTTGGGTCCTAGGTGTTTTGGGTCCCTGTTGTGTTGTGTTGGGTCCCAGGCATGTTGATTCCTAGGTGTTTTGGCATCCTAGGTGTGTTGTGTTGGGTCCCAGGTATATTGGGTCCCAGGTATGTTGGGTCCTAGGTGTTTTGAGTCCCTGTTGTGTTGGGTCCTAGGTGTGTTGTGTTGTGTCCTAGGTGTTTTTGGTCCTAGGTGTGCTGTGTTATGTCCCAGGTGTTTTGGGACCTAAGTGTCCACCTTTGCTGTGGGATTGTGAGGCAGGTTGCTAGGGAAGAATATTACCTAACATTCAGAATGACCTTGAAGCACACGGAAGCAGATGTAGTTGAACAGGCATCCATTTATCTTAGAGGGTCAGACCTTGACTGTTGAATTCCCACAGCAGCCAGCATATGTCCATCTAATATCATGTGACCTTGAGCTACCTCAAGACCCAGAGCATTGCTCTGGGTCGGTTCTAGAAGATCACCACATTAAGAGCAAGGTTAGGGTTGGTGATTAATTAACACAACAGAAGATAAATGGAACGCAAACTGAGGTCACCTTCAGCTTTAGACCCCAGAGCTTTACCTCTGCTTTACTTATTACCATTTTATGTTTTACTTTATTGCATTTCCATAGTCACTTTTATAATAATAATAATAATTATTATTATTATTGGCAGAAATGATCAAGATGATATCCATATTACGATCAAACTCTTAAAATGTTTCTGCAGCTCGATGAAATGAGCTGTAAATACCTATCTGCAGATCAATATTTCTTATTGATCATTAAATGATATTATCTGGACTAGTGACTTACGTTTGTGTGTGTGTGTGTGTGTGTGTGTGTGTGTATAGATGGTAGCGTCCCCTCCAGTGCTGTGTCCAGCGCCGGGCCCTCCTCCCCGATCACGGAGAACTCTGGGGTGAGCTTCAGTGAATAGACCCTCCCTGGGACCTCCTGTTCCCCCTGCTGCAGTACGCCCAACGCGCGTCCACCCCGTCCTGCAGTCACGCGACGTCTCTCTGGTCCGCTCAGACCAGACAGGGTCTGAGAACACAGTACACACATAGTACACACATCCACAAAGCAGAACGCCAGGCAGGCCTCCGCCGCCAACCTCTGCTGTACACTCAGCTCATTCTGGACTTGGCTGCCGGTGTCTGGGCTCACGGCGGTCGCCCGGACAGAGCAGAGAGATTTGTTTTTAATATGAAAACATTTGAGCAAAATGTCTCGGACACGCCTTGATATTGCATTGTTTATGATGGTTGCACACAATGCAGTTTTTAGTAAATCAAATTTGAATGTATTTTTGTTATAAAGTGTTTATAAAGTATATATATATATATATATATACATAGTTTTCCATGTTATGGTATATACATTATACTTGACCTGATTCATCATCTGCAATATAGTTGTTGATGGTGGAGTCGACGTTTGGAATGTTGTAAATGTAATGACACAAGAGTCTCCAGATTAAATGTAACCGCAGTAACAGTAATATGACTATGAATTTCCATCTTGGTCTATTTTTCTGATATGCAGGTATTAGCTGTTTATCCACTGTGTTAATACAGGTTTTAAAAGTCAGTTTAAACTGGATACTGTGTGGATTCACACTTTCTACTCTTGACACCAAACCACAATGATGTACGTGATTATAAAGAAAGGTGTGTTGATATCATGGGACAACCCATCCATTGTAGGTTGAATGTATGCAACAATGCTAAATTCACACATATCATTTATTTTGTCTGCAATCTGCTGTCATAACCAAAGTATTAATGTATTTTTAAAAGTGCACTTACTGTAAATGGCTGCTGCCTCTGATGCAGTTGCTAATTGAGTCAGGCATCAATTAAGTCTTTAGACGTAATCTTGTATTAAACATTTGAGCATTACTTTTCTCACCATATTCATTCTTGTTAGGATTAATGTTGGTGAAGAGTCTTTCTAAATGCAGGAATTACATTATTTTCTGTTGAATAAAAATTTTAATACATTTTCAAGGTTACATCTCATCACAAACAAAAGCATGAGGTATACACCACATGTTTAGTTGTTTGTATAGTTATATTGTTAAAACACATAATTTTAAGTGTTTTATTTAAAAACCTAACGATATTAGTAGTCCACGAGTTGCTGCTTGATCAAAGATCAAAGATACTAAATCCACCGATAGTGATGGATGACCGTGGATTTTGCTGTTTTCCATTGTTGTCAGAGAAACATTGGATTTGTATATTATATATTGATTTCATGTGCTGCAATGACTTGCAGTATGTAATTTTTGTTGTTGTCTAATTTATAAAATTATTTAAGAATTGGTGTGTGTATAGATGGTGGCTCTGGGCTTGATAAAATGGCTAAACTGACAAAAGAGTTGTGTTGTGCTGTACTGCTCTCCTACAACCACATTGCTACTGACACATGCAGGGCTTCATGTTTTGTGTGTGTGTGTGAATAACCTATGACTCACACAAAGCAGCCGGTAACTGCTCCATAAACCGAGACCTTTGACAGCTCTACAAAACTTCGCTTTTCCTGTATTTGCCTGTACATTGGGATAGCACTTTAGAATAATTGTACATTTAAACTATTGCTAAGGTAGTAGCAAACAGTGAGTTAATTAAGGGGTGTTCCTAATGCATGAATAGTCATTAATGAGCAGCAGAGTTCTCTTTCTGGCCTCTAATACCTATTATGTATTTAGGTATGCTAAGGAAGAGGCTATCAATTGCCTTTCAACAATTAAAATCCACTCTGGTCTAACTACAGAGCCATCTTCCACTCCTGTTTCCCCCATAAGCACACCATCTAATAGCTCTCCCTCTGCTGCTGTTAACTTTCTCTCTCTCCCCCCCACCTCCTCTCCTCCACACTCCTCTCCTGGAGCGGCTTGTAGAATAATGATGACTCACACCTCCTCGCCTTGCTGCCACGTGTTGCCATGGCGACGTCCCTAGATGTATTTCCACATAAGCAACAGTGGATGAATGGAAGGATGGAGTGGAGGGAGAAAAAAAAGGGCTGAGTCACACAAAGTCAAAAGCATATGAGACCCACCGTGCCATTTCACATGCACAGCCCTCCTATTCGTAAATGTTTTTGATTGATTGTACAGTAGTGTACAGTGGACAGTGTAGGCCTACACATAGGATAACATCGACCTACGCTGATAGTGTAATGTAGGCCTACAAATATGGGGTGATTCATTCACCGACATGGACACAGCCATTCTAAAGGGTTCTTCCGTTTTAAAGCAATGGTGCTCAGCCTTGGCTCATCCTAATTTGGGGATTATTTAGCCTATAATACAAAATGGTGGTTCTGTGCCAAAACGGATAACGTGTTTCCACGTAAAAAAAATATATATATTATAGAATCATAATATTGCATCATATTCTATATTTCATAATATTTCTATCTCGAATATAATATACCTTTTCACGGTTTGAAATCAAAATGACTGCTGCCCGATGCCTGCCTCGTCCCCCCTTTTCTTCAGACCCCATACAGCTATGAAGCACCGGATAGCGTTTGCCTGCTGAGCTAGATGTCTCCAGTCTTTTAAGAATGTTTGCGACTCCGCACCGTGGAAGCCCATATTTACCCCAAGTCGGCTGAACTATTGAATGCCCCAAAATATCTCTCTATGAAGTCCCGCCTATGCTGTCGGTGCAATAGTCGCCCTCTGGTGCAATCGCTGACAGACTGGTTGGATTATACTCATTGACTTGTCTCCCAACGAGCCGCAGACAGCTCCGTTACTGCGGATGCTGGCAGGAAGCCAGCAATTAGACGTCGGCGGTCTTAACACACACACACACACACACACACACACACACACACACACACACGCACCAACGCTACACCGTCACCAACAAAACTTAAAAGGAGCGTATAAGTTGTCATGGAAACATGACAACCCCCCCCCCCAGAGAGGGGGCTGTTTCCCTGGGCAGTGATGTAGAGCAGGTGACGTTTAGGAATGGTCTCCACACTGGAGAGGGAGAGAGAAGTGGGTGTAGAATAGTGGAGCAGGCAAGGCTAGAGGGTTTACAAAGTCTAAAGTGTTTGTATTTATATATATATTTGGCACGGAACTATATATATATAACGCCTAAAACAAATACTTTGCCATCACCAAACCACGTGTAGTGTTTTGCAGACAGTGATTTTAATGACATGTGGGTTTTTTTTGTTTTTGTTTTTTCCTGTTTTCTCTTTCTCATTGTGTTAGGGCTCCTTGGAAACCCAACGTAATTACGTCATATAGAAGACATAACGACGTGTGAATTCTAACGTCAATTTTAGCCTCCTACCCGATCATCCCCACGGAGCACCCGGGTTCAAACGCGACAGGTGAGAGCAGTCTCCATGGAAACCTCAAAGGCAAACTGACACTAGAAACTAGTAACTTGTTGAAAGAGAGACGCACGGATGACAGGTTTAGATTTCAATGTACTTTAATTGATTAATTCACCAGGCTGTTTCCCTTTTACAATGAATCAGCAGTAATTCTAGTTTTACAATTTAGATAAAGAGAGACAGAGATACAGAATATTACAATGTCCAAAATGAGAAACAAACAGAATTACAAGTAGTACAGCATCTTCTAAACATTTTCATAGGGTAAACCATAAAAGCACAGCCCAGTATTATATTAGGCAATTTCAATGCCAGTTAAGACAATAAGCTTTTTTTTCTTCCAAATATACCTCTTTAAAATATCTTGTTTTTTTGTGTTAAATGATTACATTCAGGCATATAACTAAATAATTCACATGCAGAAAGGTCAGATGAACGGATGACACTGTTGTGGTATATTGGTTTCCTTATGTTTACTGTCAGCGTGATCATGGATTGGAACAGAAGGCTGTGTTATTTCTGTTTTAGTTTGTGTTTGTGTCGATATCTGGATCCAGAACTCTGCCGTTTTTAGCATATATTCGATTAAAATCATCTTAAATCAAACTGTATCACAAGAACGATAACATCTTTCAGGGATTTTTGTACGATGTATTGCGGTATGTGTTTTTTTAGTCTGCATGTGTTTCAAGTCATATTCAGGAAAAAGAAAATGTTACAGATGCAGTTAGTACTCTTGTTACTGTCAGAATATTGTTCATTGTGGAATCACACTTGATTTCTGAAATAGCAAAAAAAAAAAAAGTATCTAAGCCCAACTCTTTTGGGAGGTCGGGTCGCAGCTGAAACCACCATCACTACACAGATGTGCTGTGCTGATGTTTCAGTCACAACCCCCGGACCCAATGCTTCAGCCCAGCCTCCGCCATCCATCGCATCATATCGGGGGAAAAGGTTGTGATTGGGATTCTTGTTCATTGCTTTGACCCAGAAACATTCAGATCCTACATTCGTAAAAATAGCCTTTTTTTTGTTGATATTATTGTTATTTCACAGCAAGCTATCAATGCCCTGGGAGTCCCAGGTCCCCAAAAGATAGATTAGATTTGGATTCTGCCAACATAAAACCTCATTCAAAAAGGTACCCCACCGTCTAAAAAAAAAAAAAGGGAATAATTCAAAAAGAATCTTTAAACACATCCTCTTTTGTTCTCCCTGTACATTATACACCCCATACAGCATTGAAAAATAACCTTTTGCATTTGTAAATAAATCAAACGTTTATCGTGTTTGATTTATGAACCCTTGAGTGTGAAATATCGATGACCCTGTCTCCCAACACCCTACATGCAAGTGTCCACTTCCTATTCCCCTGTTTGGATACCAAAACGCCTTTGTGTGTATGTGTGTGTGTGTGTGTGTGTGTGCATGGATGTGTACTTGTGGATACTTGGTCACTTCATACATAGCCCCACCCGGGTCTCTCTTGGACGTAACGGAGAATATCTCTTGTGTTTGAACCGCCACATGTAGCATACATAAAGGCTTATTACACAGTGTGTTGACAGGGGAAGCGTGAATAAAGTGCAACATCTTTACTAAAAGCCTTAAAGACTTGTTGATATGTTGGCTTGTCTATTGTAGTACATTCGTACAGTAGGCCAGGCAGGGCTACAAGCCCCCAGCACGCTGATGGGGGGGGGGGAAAGGGAAGCCGCTGCAATCAATGAATTGAGTCTTCAATTCATTGATCCTAAGCCTTACTAATGAGACATGCAATGTTGTTAAGATAATAAACAGCACTACCATGAACTTACGATGGGGTTGTTTCTTCTCAGGGTTTTTTTTTAAGTTGGGGTGGCTGGGTTAGCCAAGAATATTTGATAAAAAAAAAAGTTTTCAGTCAGTTCAACCCTGTCAGGCCCATCGCTAGCCTCAACCACGCCTCTCAGAAACAATCGCTAACATCAGTTTTGCAACAACTGACACAAAACTAAAACACGCAAACAGAAAGTCGGGTTTTAACCAAAAAGAGCAAACTCCAAAAATAACTAATTAAAATAAGACATTTTTGATTTGTGATGTGCTAATAAGCCGACTACAAATCATTTGACAGTGTAAGCTTAGAGAGTTAAACTACATCTTAAACTACATCTTAGAGTAGACAAACCCCTCAAAGCCACAGAAATGTCCTTATCGGCTGTTTGGTAAAAAAAAGAAAAAGCAGCTCTTCAGTATGTATTTGTATAACTACTGTTCATACATTCCATAACTCTGATCTGTATCACTGCGATCACATTCATGGTCATCCATTATCAATATCACTAATAACTATTCATTTAAATGTAATCAATTCCTACATCTGTCATGTAACTCTTAAGTTGGGAGGCAATGTGTTGTGGAGAATCAGCATTTATAGCAAATATTGTGTTAATGTATTTATGCCACATATCCTCCAACTTCAATATTTATACTAATAAGACATAATTTGGCTTCTCCCATGAAACACAACACATCCAACAACAAAACATGCCCCGCCCCCCCCAGAAAAAGTGCATTCTAGTTTGGTGCAAATCCTTTCCTCTTCACATTCATATATGTTTATTTCTGTTCCTGTCGATAGCTTTGAATATATTCATTGACAATGCATCTGATCTTCTCCACCGTTACTGACATAACATCAAGAACTCGTTGTCTTGTGATCACAACGTGTCGGGGTCGAAAGCTGTTGCCAACATGTGAACTGGTCGGTCCTTAAAAAGTCTTCCTGTGTGACTCACTGAGTGGATTTACCCTGCGTTCTGTCTCTGGTTTCAGGAAGGGCTGACGTGCAGGCTGCCACCACCCGAAAGGCACATACAAGCCTCCTCCTTTCACACCATCTCATGCATAATGAATGAAAGCAACCGATAAATACAAACTCAGCAATTCACACCATCGCGTAATATTCACCCACCGCCAGGGATGGCCACGCTGCCACGCTACCACATGGGCCGAAGGTCACGCCCTCTCCATCACCGGGTGATATTTAAGACAGGCGCTATAACATGTCGTGGAGACAGGGAGGTTATGTTTTATCGTTCTAAGTGTCCACTCATCCCTTCTCTATGATGATTTACCATTACCAAATGTAACTTGGATAACATCTGTAATGATAGAATGGACTGTGTGTGTTTGTATGAATATATACATATTTATACAAATGTGTGTATATATAGATATATTTATGTATCTATATATACATACACACACAGTACATACATAAAACAAAGACCATGACAATGACTAAAGCTATTCAAAGAAAGAAACCATCACAGCCAGCAGTTATTATAAGTATACAATCCCATTTGCCTGGCACGAACAGCATTTTTTTCTATTTTTACGGGATATAGCCAAAACAGTGACCTATCTGTTATACTGCAGTGTTCCCCAATGCAGAGGCCGTCTTACCGACGGCATGTCAACCAGATGCAACTCTTGAACTAAATGAGGAAAGAGTCCCGAGCTAGGTTTCAAGCATCATGCACCAGCTAAGCAGTAAACGCCGGGAGGAAATACTTTAGAATGGTAGTTCTTGAGAAGCGCTAACACCAGGCACTTTCTAAAGTTGCCCAACAAAAGACAGTATATTGATTTTTTTTTGTTTGTATATAAGTAACATCACCGAGTGTTCCTATGGATTAATCCAGACGTTAACGTGAAGCACTGTAGACTAGCAGCTGCTTGCACATCAAGGTAAAGATATTATCTTACGGAAAAGTATGCTATGACTTTGGAACAACATGAAAATAATACAATATCAAACACCATACACAAACCTATTAATCAGTCGCTGATTGTGCAATTTTGGATTCTGGTCGATATCTGAATGATTTTGGTGATTTGAATAACTGCAAAAGCTAGTTAACACCAACTAGAGTTAACTAGCAATGGTTTAACTCACAGCCGTTTTTGGCACTTGCTTTGTCAAATAGATTTGTGTATTCATGTACACGAGTACATTAACTAAAAAAAATATTGTCTGTTTACAATTCTACATGTCATATATAGAACCAGTAGAGGAGTATGACAACAAAGTAAATTTTTAGAAAAATTGAAGATGGATCTAGTCTCCAAAGTGGCGAAAGCCGATGAGTTAATTTTGATCAGAAAACAAACAAACAAATCACAAAAAACGACTTATTCGTAGAACACCAGTGTTTTTAAAATACGTTTTACCTTAGCTAATGCAAATGAGTTGAATGCTACTGCAGCTAACGCAGTAGAGGCTGCTTTCATCACCGTGAGATGAGACTGACTACAGAGGAGCAGAAACAGGGCTCCCTCCTCCCAGCCTGTTCTGTTACAGAGAATTGGTGAGGGAGTTGTAGAGGAGGAGGAGGGGAGGTTGAGAATGGGAGAGGAGGAAGAGGGGGGGATGTGGATGGGAGAGGAAGAGCTCCGGAGGGCGTTCAGAACTCGATCTTGCAGGCGGGGAAGGACTCATCCTGCATGACCACAGTGCTGCTGGAGGCCAGCACCATGATGTTGAGCTCCTGCTGCTTCTCGTGGGTCTGCTGATACCACTCCCGGGTCACCTCGGTGTCGTGGGTGGGGATCAGAGTCACCTGATGGACACGACAGAGAGAGAGAGTCAACTGATGGACACGACAGAGAGAGAGAGAGAGAGAGAGAGAGAGAGAGAGAGAGAGAGGGAGAGTCACCTGATGGACATGACAGAGAGAGAGAGTCAACTGCTGGACACGACAGAGAGAGAGTCACCTGATGGACACGACAGAGAGAGAGATAGAGTCACCTGATGGACGCGACAGAGGGAGAAAGAGAGAGAGAGGGAGAGAGAGAGAGAGTCACCTGATGGACACGACAGAGAGAGAGAGAGAGTCACCTGATGAACATGGCAATCAGAGAGAGGGAGAGAAAGAGAGAGAGTCATCTGATGGTGACTCCAAAGGATACTTCCAAAATGTACGTTATACAGACATGGAAACTCGAAAGACATGGAAACCCCCAAGTGTTTAGCATTGGGAATGTTACAGATTTGCAGGCGCAATAGCACTCATTGAACAATGGGTCCGTTTCCATGGTCAACACACATCAACAGATACTCGAGCACTCCGCTCAACTACCTCAGCAGGTCGACTGGTACCGCCATCACTAAAAGGAGGAAAAGGTCGGATGGCGAAATCTCAACTCTTCTCCGTTTTGGCACCGCAGTGGTGGAACGAGCTCCCTGCCAATGTCAGGACTGCAGAGTCACTCCCCATCTTCCGGAAGAGACTCAAGACCCACTTGTTCAGAGTTCACCTGAACCCTGCATAACTATCCTCATGCTCTTATTTGTTGTATGTCCTGGCACTTTAATCTTTAATCTTTGTAATTTGGCACTTTGATCGCTCTTTGTAATTTGGCACTTAGTCAGAGATGTTGTACACTGGCAATGGTTAATCTAGCACTTGAAATGCTTGAAACTTGTTCTGGTAACTTCTTACTGTATTAGCAGCAATGAAATGTTTCACCTTCTGATGACAAATGTACTCTTCGTAAGTCGCTTTGGATAAAAGCGTCTGCTAAATTCCCTAAATGTAAATGTAAATGTAAGTACAGAAATACTTAACGTACTTTAGTGTTTTGTTTTTTTGTAATCCTTTTTTTCCCTAGTTGATCATTGGCGACTTTGGCCTTAGCATGGACCAATCACGATCTCAGATGGCCTTGTGGGCCATCATGGCCGCTCCCCTCTTCATGTCCAACGACCTGCGCACCATCAGCAGTGGAGCCCGCGCCATCCTGCAGAACAAGATGGTCATAGGCATAAACCAGGACCCCATGGGTGTTCAGGGAAAACGCCTGCTGAAGGTAATAATGAATGCATGATGTTATTCCTTTGGTTACGTGGATTATTGTCTTATCGGTCTGTTTTTCCAACATATATACTGTATGTATATATAGGATAACCTAAAAACATTTAATTAAAATAGCTATTACGCTATTAGAAGTAGTTTCACGCCATTTAATTATGACCAGACTTGCTGACTCATCATCACACCGACAGACTCGGCTCTCACCTTTTTGTTCCTGTGTGTGTGTGTCTCTCTCTCTCTCTCTCTCTCTCTCTCTCTCTCTCTC
>OMKQ01018658.1:2119-18097 GCA_900302335.1 Phycis phycis
GTCACACTTTAAGTAGAAGTGGACTTGCAGACTACACAAACGTTTTCACTCCCAGCATAGTTTTTAAATATTTATATATATATATGGCCACTCACTGTGTTTGCTCAGCCTCGGCCGTCTTCTGCTTGCGTGTGCTGAACTCCAGGCAGCTGTCCAGCTGGGGCTGCAGGAAGGAGCTCTTCAGCCATTCCACGTAGCTCTGCAGGGCCGCGGCGCCCAGGTGCTGCACCACCCTCCACGCCGACGGCACCACCGGGTTCCCCCAGTTGGTGAGCCTGGAGAAGCCCACCACCACCGCCAGCTGCTTGTCGGGGTCCTGGGTGCCCTGCAGGAAGTCCGTCACGTACACGTCCATCTCAGGGGCCAGCTGGAAGCGGCCTGGTTTCTGGAGGAGGGGGGGGTGGGGTTCATAAGGAGGTAAATGGCTTGTAGAGTAACAACCACCGGCAAGCTAGGCACAGACAACACCATCAGTGAGGTGCATGTGATGAATTCTTCCTGTCGCTCATTATCACATACTCACATACTTAAAGCTCCCACAGAGCTGTTTCATTGTTTCAAAAGCAAGCAGCTGTTGCCATTTTTGGGCGGTAAATAAAAAAAAATTGGTTTAAAACGTCATGATCCCTTGAGGCTCCACCATGCAACACTTTGTACACTAGCGGCCCCTTGTGGCCAGAGTAGGCACCGGAGGGCATTAGCCGGAAGGCTCTTTTCTTTGCCGGCGAGAGCAAGAAAAATCATGTCATTCCAACCAGGTAACAGTGACATCTTTTGTAGTTACCAATGAATAAATAAAAACATTTTCCACTTCACTAAATATTCTTTTTGAAGTCACATCTTGTATTTTTCTGCCATGTTGGCTCCATCGAGCCGTGGATGGTTTGCTTTGAGACATTTAGTTATCTCGGACCCAGCAGTACCACTGCGATACAGCAGAACTCCTGGGGGGAGACGGCACTGAGTCTTATGAGAGGGATTCTGAGGAGGCATTCTGGGTGTATTCCTACAGTGGCCAGCATACACAGTGCTGATTTGAAACCTTTACAGACACTTTTACAAAGAACGTTGGTGTCCGTACAGGATGTCTTAGCTCGTCTTCCAATCGGCAAAAGTACACTTGTGCTGGGTGAGTTTGTGTTCACTGTTAGCCAATTACACACTTCCAGATCCCGCCCGCAGAAACATGAATGGTCAAAACAAAAAGATAGCAAAAGAAAGTGAAACGCCCCAGTCACCCAGATATGAGCTTGTCTGCCATGACACTAGACAATTAGTAACTTGCATACATTAGAAGAAAAAGCTCAAGTGTGCAGTGCAAAGAGCCATGGCGGAGCTGTAAGGGCAGAACATAGGAGGAGTCTCACCTGTGCAGAGGTCACATGCTCCCCGTAGTGTCGCATCACGTCCCCAGACAGCACCTCCTTCAGCTGCGCCACAGACAGAAGAGGCAGAGCGACGCCCAGCAGTCGGAAGGCCAGGTATCTGCACCACAGAAGAGGGGGACGCACCACAACAACAATATGGATTGTGTTAAGGAGACAATGGCACATTGATTCTTTGCTTTCTCTTATCTGTGCACATTGGGGAGATTTGCACACATTGGAGATTTACACTAGGATCAATGCAAAAGACTACGATGCAACCCATGACATTCTTTTCATCAAAAACAAGTTTGGCCTTCCTCGTTACACATTAGAATTCAAAATGTGGCGCGCTGACGTACTGAGTGGGCCCCTGTTGCACCCTGAGCATGCCCCCTACGATGACCTTGGTCCAGAAGAGCTGGAAGCTGCCCTCCCTCAGGGACAGCTTCAGCAGGTCGACCGCCACACTCGGCAGGGTGCAGTCCTTCTTCACAGCGAAGGCTGCCGTTCTCAACAGCTCTGATAACCTATAGATGAGCACATTTGAAATACATCATGGATAAATTATATACTAGGGTGCGGCAGCTCAGCAGGTCGTCTGACAACCGGAAAGTTGCTGGTTCGATCCCGGACTCCTCCGAATCTGAACTGCTCCCGACGAGCCGGCTGCTGTCTTGCATGGTTGACACCCCCCATGTGTGTATGAATGGGTGAATGTCATTCACTAAATTGAAATGTCATTGAGTGGCCACAGGTTCGAAAAGCAGTTTAAAAATGCAGTGAATTTACCATTATGAGATAATGCATTCTTTCAAATGCTCATGTAACAAAGAAAGTGAGTGCTGTTCGGATACACGCTTTCCAAGCGAATGCCGGAGGACATGGTGGTGGTTCATAGCGACATAAGCAAGCACTCTACACAACATAGTCCTTCAAGGGAACTCTTACTTCTGGACGTTGTCCGAGGTGATCACAGCGGAGGAGCCCAGCAGTTTGTTCAGGTTTTTGGGCGTGAAGGATTTGGGAAAACGTTGCATAGCAACCAGCAGCAGGTGCAGTTGCTCCGGTGTTCTGAAGGCTGAGGACAGATCCGTTTTCAAGGCCCCTTTCAACACCTCCTCAAACATCTCCTCTGGGGTCTGGTGAACACACACCCACACACACACACATTACACAGGTGACATGTTATCTGAGAACAACACTGCCTCAATCAAGTTAGTTCCTCACTTCCTACGTGAGCAATAGTGGAACTATTTAGAACCTGGTGCTGCTCAGGTTGGGAGGGAAACGTTGAGGGCTGGTTTGGACTCACGTCAGAGAGGATGTCCATCATGGTCTTAGTAGGCAGGTCCTTCAGGTGCTCTTTGTGCTTAGAGAGGTTCTGGAGAAGCTTGATGCATCCCAGCACCACTTGGGGCTCCTGAGACACAAGTTAAAGTATGCAAATGTGAAATATTGACTTCCAGATGTGAATCTTAAGAGAAAAAAAACAAAGGCATGGACCATGTCAATCTGTGAGTGACAGGTGATAGCGGAGTTCAGAGGGAACACCCACGTAATGATTTTTGTCCACAAATAGAGAAATAAAAGAAACCTACCTTCAAGAGCCGGGTGGACTGAGAGAGTGCCAACACCCCAAAGAAATTACCAAACAGAGCATTTCGGACTTGTTTCTGAAAAACAGTGGGTTTTTTTTAGAGGACATACAAAACATACATCTTGTTTGAAGAACTTGTGGAAAAGGATGCCAAGGTGTACCTTTTTGGTGGTCTGCAAGTTGTGCTTCTCTTTAATTCGGTCTAGGATGCTCTGCAGTGGAATCTCCACAAATGACCCCAGCAACTGAGAATAGAAACACACCCTTGTATTTAAATGTGCATGGTTCATTTCATTGAATATATATACAGATGGACTGACCAACAAACGCCCTTCAGTGAGGTAGAATGCAAACGTTGCGTTTTACATGCTTCAAGGATCATGGGCATATATTCGAACATGACCAAAACGTAAGTCAAGCATAAAGAGTCCAGTCTACCGCACTGTTTTGAATGGCATCTGAGACCAGTGGGGTTGTATGCTGTACACCCCATTTGACTTGTACATACCTGTCCAAGAGCCAGGCTGAACCCAGGTCGTGCCACCTCTCTGGAGTGTGCCAGACCGTCAACAAGTCTCTTCAGGGAGTACTCCAACTCATCTGGCTAGAGCACAGGGAAGGTGGAAGACACTCATGTGGCATGTCTTGGATAATGCAGCGGCACACATTCAAGTTGAGAAAAAACCATGTTGACAAATGTAATTACATATTCAGAAAGTCCTTAAAAACTACAAGTTAGCCTTCAAAATGTTGGTTTATATTTAAATGTTGAAGGAATGCCATGCAACTTCTGACATGGTTAACTTGTTTTCAGGATAGGCTTTAATATTTACAAATGCGTGCTGAATGGAACTTCATATTTCAGATTCGCTAATGGAAACTTAATATGGTTATTTTAAACAGGCAATCCTTAATGTATCACTTACCTTCTCACTCTGTTGCAGGTATTTTATAAGATTTTCTATTGCGCGTAGTCGTATATCTTGTTCAGGTTTAGCAATGTCCCAAAAGAAATCAAGGAACTCGCGATTCTGTTGAAGGATACCTTTCGCATCCGTTATTTTTGTGCGCAAAGTTTCTTTTTCTGATATTTCCCCCATTTCAACGTTCATGTCTGTGGGTACCAGGAGTATCGTTGAGCAGTGTGGGAGAACACGTGCGTGCTCATGCGCATGACCACCGTCGTTGCTTTCCGGGTCCTGGTTTCTGCTTCTGTGCTGCTTCGCGGTAGTTACAGTAAACGTAACCCACTCTGGCTCCCTCCACCGGACAGCTACTTGTATGACTCTAGGCATAGATGTAGCACATCAGGGCTCTCTTCCAAGTAAAAAAAAAAAAAAAGCTAATATAAAATGGTGGAGCTTGGCTTCCACTACCTTCTCGACACTGACAAAGTAATAGAAGCTCCCAGCGCCCTGTGACTGACTGCTAACATGTCATTAATGTTCTCATTAGTCATTATGCTAACCTGGCTGTCATTTGTTTGGCTGCTGAGTGAACTTTACATGAAAGTCAATGACACATGTTTTCAGTAAAATTCACCTTTAATTTAATATAAAAGTCAGATTTAATTTATTTTGAATGTATTTGCATAGAATAAAAAAGGAAAGTCCTACATCCACATGCTGGTTTGTAAAAGTAGACATTTTTATCGTAACACCCTCTGGAAAAAAATATAATTCTATTACATTTGTTGAGTGTTACCCACATGTTCAGGACATTTTACAACATTATTCTGGACTACAACAAAATGCTATGAAAGTACAAATTACAGCAAGAGACTAACAGGATTGTACAGAGGCCAACTGATTGGCACTGCTGTTGTAAGTTGAACAAATGAAGAGCATCTGAGCCAATATCATGAGCATGTTTCCTGATCAAAGCTATCTGTACAATGTTCATACTTATAATCATAAAATCAAACGACAATCAAAACAAACCAAAACATAATAATTTTTCCAGAGCTAAAATGCAGAATCCAGTGACTTAATGCAAAACTGTGATAACAGTAGGGCCTCTATTATCTCATGGTAGAGATGGTCAAGATGGAGTTCTGTTCAGTGCAGACCTTCTTCAGTGGTGGAGCACCAGATGAATCCTCGTCATCCTTTTGAGGCAATGAACAAGAAGAGTGTTGTATTACCACAACACTTTTAAACTGCGCTATGCCCCATGACGTAAGCGACACGGTTCAAGTTTAAGCTATATTTAAGCTGAATAGACCAATGTAGTTTACCTATGGATCCTGTAGAGTGCAATGGCACATATAGAACTAACAAGCTGTAAATCTCTGTGTGTGTGTGCTTTTTTTTTTACCTGCGCTGCGATAGGCAACAGGTCTTCTTTGATTAATGTTGGAGGTTCATCAGCAAGTTCACAAGCCAGTGACGATTCTGAAAATATAAAAGGCAGAACAATACACGTTTACACATCCCCATCACACAAATCAAGGATCTGCATGGCGCTATGCACATCCATTACTTAAGTATTAAGTGCATAAAAACTAATTCATATGTAAGTAATGGAACATCACATGCTGGGGGTACCAAAATGAATCACATAAGTTGACTAAATGACGAGATGCAAATATCAAATAACAAAATGTAAGTAGATATCAATGATTATCACCTTCAGCACAAGCTGAACATTTCAAGATCCATTGCAATCTATGAGTCAGTGGGTTTACATGCACATGGGAAAGTCAGTTGTAATCTAACTCCTATGTAAACACTGCAGCTTGCATCCACGCATTTAGGAAGGAATTCAGGAAGTAAAACCTATGCAAATGTAACACGGTTGCAATGAGCTCAAGTTGCACCAAAAAAGGAACATGCACAAAGAATACACATGATGGACTGTAGGAATTGGCCATCTTTTCCTGTGGTCAAGTGGGCTGCTGGTGCAGGTGGATGGAAAGGAGACCTGAATTCATGTCCCGGGGTGGCTAACTCAGGAGGAAGCTACAAGACGTACTTAGCTAGCATTAGTACAAGTCTACCCATTATGGATTACACAGAGCCTGGAGGTTATGGGTAAAAGCCAAGCTCTCACCCTCTGAGGCCTCATGTCCTAGCATTGGGGGCTGGGAGCTGTCAGCGTTGAAGTCTCCTATGTTGGCGGGGCTGAGGGGCTCGCTGGGCTGGGGGCTGACGGAGTTACTGCTGCTGTCCGCCTTGGGCTGGTAGGCGTCCGACAGAGAGCTCTGGTTACTCGTCTCATCTGCAGAGGGAAGGCAGGTCGTGAATGTCACTATGAGTTGTTTGACTTCCTCCCTTCGTGAATCTTAAATGAACCAGTGTATAGTTCAGCATGCAAGTACAAAACACAGACTTCATTCATAAGTATCATTAATAGCAACGATTGATTTCATTTGTATCAACTATGTAGAGCAGCTCACTACCATAGTGCAGAGACAGTTAGGACGTAGAGAGAAATCCCATTATGAGAACTCTTAGACCTACCATGAAAATCCAGCATGGCTGGGTTTGTGTTCTCCGACGCTGGGTCATCAGCATAACAGTTCATATCCCGAACCGCTCTGCCCAAAAGGTTCTTGTCTTTCTGCGTTCAGGCAAAGCAGAGCAGTGAATACAACAAGGTCATCATCTTAGGACATATGAACAATTAACTCCTACAATAAAGGGACTGATTGATGCTACCTCTTTAGTGTCCACCACAGGAACCCACTTAAAGATTTTCAGAGATGTATCGCCAACGGTGACCCACTTCTTCTCCCTATACCAAAACAATTTCAAAACAAAATGCAGATTATTTTTACCTAGTTAAGTAAAAACATTGAACCAATTCAACACACCTTTTGAGTAAACTCTGTCTTTCACCAGGGGCCTCAGGTTATGTAGAGTGGAATATCTTGTCTTGACCTCTAGTGAATCTCAAAACATTTCCCCATGTGGTTTATACTACAGAGAACATCTTCAAGATATTGAAGATATGCAATACTGGCCCCCACAATACACTTACTTAATACATAGTTATTGTGTTATTATGTTGAGGTACACTAAGGGCCATATGTTGGTCTAAAATGCTAAGTGGGCCTGTAAACCAGCCTGACTAGCTAGTTCATTTTGGATGGTGTGATTCAATGACAGTACAAATACAATTGTTCTGTCTTTAAATCTCTAAAACATACATCGTTCAAGAATTCAATTTCGCTCTCCTAAACAGGGGTTTACAATGGGTAGCTAAAGTAGCTATCATTTAAATTTAAATAATTATATCAAGTAAACATATTAGATAAGTCATATCGTTGTCAATGCTTGGTGAAACAATGTGGGATGCTGAGTAATATAAAAAACTAACACATTACATTATTGAATGGCTCTCATTTTTACTATTAACGTACGTCATAACAAGGAGATAAGGCGGACGACTATACTATACAACTAAGCAGGCCTATATCATTGATAAATACTTTTTTAATACGTAGAAATAGTTGTTCCGATTCTGCTGTGTAGTACACATACCGCTTCCGACGGACCCTTTCCATCCCACCTTCCCGACATCCCGTCTCATCGCCTGCATGGTGTGGCTGCAGTCTACAGACCGTTTCAAATGGTGCAGACGCGTAACGTGTGTTCCCTTAGTTTTAATTTGACTTAAACAAGTTTTGTCTATCGGAATCAAGGCCGTTTGCGTTGGCAAATGGTCAGAAGTTGGGGAAACGATTGTCTCCATCCCGTTGTTTCTTAGACGTCAAAATGTCCACGCCAAATTAAGTTTAAAGACTAAAGTCATTAAGTGCTATCGCCCTGCTGATAGGAAGACTACCATTGGTTGTGTAACGCGCCCATCACTGTCATTCTGCGAAAGCTACTTTCGGCAGGATATATCACTCTGTAAATGTAGTTGCACCTACCATCTTCGGACTCTTTCAATTGCGGCCATCACCTTTTTGAAATCATCTTTAGCACGGCTTCGGGTCTCAGCCCGTACAGAGCGTCCAGACATATTTAAGGATATATTTGTGTCCAAGCTTGAGACTCCTACACGCAAACGCGTCTTTCACTTCAGCTGTTCCAACTCCAAATCTCGCGAGATTTCTACTCACCTTTAGTACAGTGCAACTAAATGTTCGCTTGCATTTACAAAAAGTCACCAGATGAGGTCTCATAATGCATGGAAGATGACGTCTGTAGGGTGGCAAGTTTTCTCTTTTAGTTTTATTTAGTCAGGCAGGGAGTTGAGCCTACATTGAACTGAATTTTTTTTTCATAAAAACACAACTTTATTAAAACTTCACACAAATGGCAACCGGTCAAATGCTGGCCATTTAGCAAAAGGTGAGGCAGACACCGAGAGATGTGTGTTGCAAGAGGTGAACACGTGCGACAATAAAGAAATTTGCATAATTTCCTTAGTCTGTTGGAGTTGCCAATACGGTGTCCAGAGCACTTTGCGCATCTTTGATCTGCTGTTGCAGTCTCTGCTTCATGGCCTCGTTCTGAGCTTTCCTCAGCATCTCCTGCATGTCCTTGATGGCCGCACAGTAGCCCGGCGCATTGTGGAAAACACGGATGGCCTTGTCCCCGCTGCACACCAGGAAGCGGCCGTTGATGTCGAAGCGCAAGCCCGTAATTTCGCCGGCGTGCACGCTGTGCAGCTCTTCCGCCAGCTGTCCGGTCGCCGCGTCAAACATGGTCACGTCACAGCCGTCGCTGACGGCGACCACGCGGCCGTCGGGCGACAGCGCTACGAGGCTGCCCTCGGAGGATTTGCAGCTCACGGTCCGCAGCAGGTAGGGGTCCTGCTGCTTCTTGTACTCCACGTCTGTGTTCCACAGCTTCCACGTGCCGTCCTTGGACACGCTCACCATCCTGGAGTCACGAGACACACAGCTGCCGTTTTAGTAGGGGAACCCACTCTTGTGGCAGGGCATGATGGCCATTTAAAATACTACATGATACATCAAGGATAAGAAGCACAAAAAGATAGAAAGATAAAAAGAACAGATGAGTGGCAGGAGCAGAAGTTTAACAGACAACATGCTAAATGTGCAAGATAAAGTGCAAGATTCTACTTATTGCACAAATTCTGCAAATGTATTGCACATGGTGTGAAGGAGAACCGATATCTCTTGCACTTTGCTCTTGGTAATCTCTACCTTGGGCCTGGGGGGAGAAATAGCTAGCTCCATATATAGAGGGAGGTCAGGATGCCCCAATACTGACTTCCTCATGAATTGGGGTTAAAATGATCTAAATAAGATGATTTTACTCGCCACCCTCGAAGCATTGCTCAAGTTGGTGAGCAAAGTTACACACTTAAAAAAGATGCAAGAGCTGTTATTGGTGTCATTTGTTAGAAATGGCATAGCCACCCACGGGCTGCCTGTGTGTGAAATGCGCAGTGAGAAGAGGGTGTTCTGGTGGACTAGGATCCTGCCTCTATATGTACCAACTCTTAAAATCTGACCAACCACACCTTTAACACATTGGTAGAATACAATTCCACAACAGTGCCATGTTTTTACTTGACACTTATGGATAAAACAACGTATACTGGCTGACTGTGCTTTACTGGCCAGCTCTAGTAACGTTGGCTGTGCTTGGGTGGGGAGAGCCCTGCGGCAGCGCTGAAGTCAGGCCTTACCTGGTGGAGTCGTTGTTAAAGGCGAAGGCGTGAACGCCTGCAGAGTGGCCCTTCAGGTCGAAGGCGCGCGTCACCTCTCTGAACTCACCGCTTTTCCCAAAGCACACCTCCCACACCTTCACATCCGGTGTGAAGCCACAGGATGCAACGAACCTAATGCAATCATTTCACAAGTTTGTTGTTATTGTTTGAGCTCTTACTCTTGCCGTTCATATACTGTCTGCATACATATATCGGAGATCTTTGGGACAATGCAATGAAATTAAACGTGAAATCAAAGTTCCACTTTGAGAAGACAGTTGGCCATACCTTCCACATGGGGAGATGGCAGCGTATGAATTGGTTATCTGGTTAGTGCTGATGGAGGCCAGAATCTCTCCTTTCAGGTCCCAGATGTAGATGCTTGTGTCTGAGGAGGCGCTCATGATGAACTTCCCTGAGGAAGAAGCACATTGCAACCACTGTCCATCAGGTCCATCCAACTGTTGTACACTAAACTATGGTAGAACAGATGTCTTCACAGTTGCCCTTTCAGGGCAGGTAAACAGTCACTACATAGTGTCATAGTGGACATAGCGGACTACATAGCGGACATTCTAAATGCGTTTTACTTGCCAATGCCATCTAAGGATGAGACAAGTTGTAGCCTTGCATGACATTTGTCACAAGAGGCCATATTAAATAAGACCGCTTTGATGACTTTAAATAATATCACATTCATCTTTCAATGGCCATTTGCATGAATAACAAAAGTTGTATTTGCTTATACACACACACACACACCAATAAGTGAAAAAAAAAAACAGTTTAAAGTGTAATACCCGTCTCTGCTATGCCGATACTGAGAATGCTGCCCTTGTGTTTCTGTGGAAAGTCCTCAGGAGCTGCTCTGAACGTGAACGTGCCGTCCTCCTTCTTGATCATCTTGAAAATTCGAATGGTATCTCCATTGGCCAGCCATGTAATGAAGGCCCTACAAGGAGACATGAAGAAGTCAGTAGGCATGTTGTAGCGCCTCTGCTGCCGTGGATCATTTCTGTCACTCAAGGTCAACAAAGTGAAATTAACCATGAATGTAATTGATCATGAAGGTTTATTTGATTATGCTTGCATCGATTTCATGAGACATTTCCTTCCAATTAGTATTATTATTCTGATGATTAATGGAATGTTAAAAGGTTTAACTAATTTAATGAAATAGTAAAATGTATCTATATGTTTGGAGTTATCGCTGTATTTAGTATTGTGGTGTGAGTCAAATGTGCACATATACATTTGCTCATCATAATTTTTCTTAGGACTGAATGGGCGTGGCGGGAATGTGGTAATTAGCTTGTTTGCCTGGCATCCCTTTGTCGAAGGGATGTAAAGAGAGAGCTATTGGTCGGACACGGAGTGAGACACAAAGAGCCAAAATAATGCCTCCAGACACAGAGAAATACAAAACGCTCACGTTTTTGTATTGATAGATAACACAATAGATCATTGATAGACAATACATATCTTAGAATAATTTCACCATGCACACAGACACTAAGGCGACTCGTGACCTAGCGTGAATCAAATCATGGGTTTAGGTCACCTGGAACTTTAAGCTCCACATACACGTATCAATAAGCCTCCCAGCGAGCTCCTCCGACAACCACAACCACAACAAAAGGTGTTTTGTTGGTGTAAGGAATACCTGGAGTCTGGACTAAAGCTGACCAACGTGGCGGTGTCCAGGTCCACGTTGGCCCGTAAGCACTTGTGTTCACGATCCATGAAGTCCTTAACGCTCCATATCCGCACGGTGCGGTCATCGGCACAGGAGGCCATGTACTTCCCATTGCTGCTGAAGTCAATGGATGTGACATTTCCACTGTGGCTCTGGTGTCAGGACAGAGAAGAATAAATACTCTAAGACACAGGTTTTTTTCATTGTATCCCAAAAATATCAAAGATGCCCTCCAAAAGTAATTTCACATTGCGTGCATGGGCAAATTACTCATAATGTACACAACGCAAGTAGACGTAAGTAGCAGGTCTTTGTGCTAAAGTGTTCACGCAGACTTGTCTTCACCTTTAAGGTGGAAGCCACCAGTGGATGGCTGAAGCTGTGCTGGGCTTTGTCCTTTCGGGTGCGCTGCTTATCCGGCTTGGGTTTCTTGGTGGTGGGGGGCTTGAGCACATTCTCTTCAGCTGCAACAGAGGAACCACTTGCATGTTACCAATTTTGGTTTTGTATTGCATACTGTGTATTCAATGCAGTAGCCTTTACACAAACCAAACTACACATCTATGCATCGACCAAAACATAGATATCTTAGAATAATTTATTGAATTTCTGAAATATACTTCTGCTTGTATGACTCAATCGCACCAAGATCTGTGTGAGTGTAACTGTACCTACACCACGTAATGCTGAAATTCCCTTATTGTAAAAACGAGTTGTTTTTCGTTCTGTTCACCGTACCTCGAGGTCAGATATTGTTTAGTTCAGGTATTAAGTGAGAGATTGTCAAGTTTAGGTATTAGGTTAGAGATGGTTAAGTGTAGGGTTTGCGTTAGTGTAGGTATTTTTAGATATGGTTACGTTTAGAATTAGGTTAGGTACGTAGGCAATTTCCCTCGAGGATTATTAAAGTACTTCTGTCTGTCTGTGTTGTGTTTCATCACGTTTTCTTAATTACTCATGAGATTCGTTCGCCATCCAAGGAAAAATACTCTCGTCCCGAAGGCGAAAAACTAAGGTCCTAAAATTGCGGTCATACGAGTACAGTGTCCTGAAAATGCAGCCACCTCTGTTGCAGGAACATAGCACTCCGTAATGGGAATAGGTGTGTTCAAAAGTTAAATTGGTTCAAGCTACAAGTGTTCATTTGCTTACTATGGCAGGTGATCGAATATTTGGAATGTAAATATTATTAGTTATATTATATTATCATAAGAATTGTTAGTAGTAGTGTATTGGGTTACAAGCATATACTATAAAAGATAGTTAGGGTGACACATAGCCATGGATAGGGTTAACAGCAGGCTCTCACATGGTGGACTACCAAGAAAGCTAGTGACTGTGCAAGCATGAATGACACCTGTGATACAAATGCTAGTATTAGAACCATTTTCTAGATTTGCACTTTATTCGTGCTAGTTGCGACAATGTATTTAGTTGTATAGACCCCTGTTGCTTAAACAACAGCCTGTGTATCGAGGCAGTTTCATTATTAATGTTAAGAGAACTAGCTAGCCACTTCAAGCTAGCTGACATAGTTCTTACCCACTGTGTCTGTTGTCTGCTCTTGTAAATTTGTGTCCAGATTCTGTTTTCTGACTGCAACCGCGACAAGAATAATTAAGGCTCCTAATAATAATGTTAAAGCAACGAGAGCGGCGAACTCCATCTTCGTAGAGTTTCTGCCACGTAGTTGCAAGAGGTTAAAGTAGTTCTGATCAATGAAGTGGACAAAGTCACACTGCGCCTGCGTCAAAAAAAAAAACAGTCGAGAGACACGAAGAATATCGCTTACATCATGATGAATTTGGGTTTAGGTTACAATTTGAGTGTGGGTGCAACTCAAATATTTAGTGGGTTTGAAGGCTAAGCTGAAACGTGCAGTCATTTGTTTTGTATTAATTGTAATCCTTAACTACCTTTGGTATCTACTCGATTGGGAAAATGAGAGGCTGCCATCACAGGATTGCTTAATACGATTTTATAATGATTGCCTTTTCTTTTTAGCTGTTCTGGCTATATGATATGGTACTTTTCGACACCGCAAGCCTGTTTGACTGTGCGTACCCTGTCACCATTCGAGAAGAGATGGAGGGTTCCTGGGAGTGCATCCAAAAAGCAGAGCAGGGTTCCTTTTTGAGGCGGCTCAGGTCTTAGAACATGATGTGAATATGGGAAACCCACACTCAGCAAGCTGGGAACCAACTCTGAGTTCAGATTAAAGAATGTGGCAGGAGTTGGAAGAGGTCCAATACGTTCCGCCATTATCTTCCCAAGTTAGAAGACAAGGTGTGTTCAAGTGCAACGTTTACACGTAACTGGACGTGGTTCTACAGTACAGTACTGTACAAAACAGTACTCTACAGTACAGTACTGTAGAACCACTGTAGAACAGTACTCTTAACACACTGGATTATGGTGGAAGAGGATTTAGAAGAGACAATCAGAAAATGTGTGAACAAAACAATGGCCACTGCCAATAGAGATGGCAATAAAGACAATGGCCATTGAACAACCAAAGCCAAATAACACCACGTTCTTGTACATAACTTGTTCTTGAGTAAACGTTTTAAACTGTCAACTCAAATCATCAATTCAAGATACAATTAAACTTTATCACCGAACGTGAATTGAACGGAAACGGAAATTATGATTGACACATCGTAATTTTATACAAAGTCAGTACATTTGAACAGCATACGAAATGTCCTACATGTTCTTACCCATGTAAGAACTAGACATTGATTCGTCCCCGAGTAGCTAATTGCATTAATCTGAGCCCTGGATTTTGATCACATTGAAACATCAAGTGACACCTTTTAGTTTAGTGTCTAAAGTTCAATGTTATTATGGATTATCCACAAGTCATGATAAACATATGTCTTCATAAAAACATGACATGGTAAAATTTCCAGCAAGTTAAGACTAAGTAGAGTGTGTAGCACAAACCGGTTATGAAATACTAACCCTATTTAATCAGCGGAACTGCTTTCAAAATATAGAATTGACAATATTAAAAATGTAGATGAAATATATAATTTTGATGTATAATTTTGCATCTGTACAACATGAACAATCTTCATCCTATGACCGGTATCCTTAAAACAAATACATAGTGCTTACAAATCGAGTTCTACAGTGGCTTAATGCGCATTTAGTGATTCCATATAGCCGTTAAGCCAGATATGTTCCAAATTAAAGTTAGTTTAATGACAACTATTGAATGTAATTAGTTTAGTTAGTTTTTCCGAGTTCTTCGTCTTGTCGTTCATGAAGCTGTGACAATTTGATATCCAAAATAGGAGAAAAAAAGGGTGCCAAATACAATTTAATCTTCAGCGCAGTCCAGAGTTTTTATACAACTATTAGGACAATGGAAAGTTCAGTATTTCAACAATTCAATTCAGCATTTGGGAAAGTAAATTGTGGCTATATGCAGAAGTATAGGGCAAGCAAAAAACAGCTTGGAATGCAGATCCAGTATCTACAGAGAAATTACATATCAACTATGTGTAATGTTTGAGTTTGTAAACAGAATTAACAAACATCTGGGTGGCAGAAGTGAATCTATGAAAGAATTAAGAATTATTGCCTCCATTTAGAAAGGCATCCCCCATGTATCAGCATAACACATAAAACATTTGATTGTATGCATTAGACGTATTTGAAAGGTGAACTGGATGTTTTATGCATTATTCCAATTACATTACTGAAGATGTAAAATGGCGAGAAAAATTGTAACAACTCATCGTTGAACCAGACACTTTTTATGCAATTGTCACATCATATACAAGTCTTTAATGTGAAGAACATGCATCTGACTAGCAACAGTGTTGTGAATTAAACGAGTGCAGGGCAGGAAAAAAAAAAAGAAAACACAATAAAACAGCAGCAAACTTCTTAAGACACACTGTATTTAAAACATCCACCTTTCTGTCAAAACTAATTGCAAAAACACTTTGAAGGTTGATTTTGTCAGGTTTTATAAAAAGTAAAAAAAAACAAAAAACCTGCAGCTCTCATCATCCTAGTGATCTGTGCAAGGTGAGGAGTGGATATTAAGAGGTAGTCTCCTTCATGTTAACAAGCCTTTAAAAAAAAAAAAAAATGTCTGCCTCAAGATTTTATTCTCCACTCGGGCGTTAATTGGCTTTGGTTTGTGAACGGACTTTCAAATGGACCGCCCATTTTATTCAATGTGTTGATGCGGGCTTCCACGTGGATCATGGGAAAAAGACACTGATTACCAGGAATGCTTGGAACAACAAAACACACACACACACACACACACACACACACTCACACCGTCGTACACACGGGTCGCAAGTGCATCGATACCAATTCATAAGAAAATGTGCTCGGACCGGCTGGCGACTTGTTCACAGCACGTTAAATAGAAAAGTAACAGAAGCTTCAGCCTGTCTACGGAGCCAACATCTTAACTTCTTGCAGAGAAAAAGATATTGGGGGGGGAGAAACAAAACACCTTTAAGAGAAGTAAGCAGTTTTTCAAAGTTATTTCTGTTCAAGTATAATACATTGTGTGATGCAGCCATCGTCCCGGTCCCCTCTTTGTAATCAGTCCAAACCGCATCTGCTGGCATACGTTGTACGCACTCTGTACAAAGCATGCCAGCCCTGCCCTGCTGAAAAACCCTAAACTAAAGAGAGATGGAGGAATAAAAACCTAG